>JBAMYA010000001.1:15743954-15767626 GCA_037176975.1 Arrhamphus sclerolepis | reverse complement strand
CTTTTTCAATTATCTTACTTAAAAATGGAAGGTTTGAGATCGGCCTGTAGTTGCTCATTTGTGTCTTGTCAAGATTACCCTTTTTCAGCAGAGGCCTAATCACTGCTGTTTTCAGTGGTTCTGGGAAAATTCCTGACATGAAAGACTGGTTCACAATCTGGAACTGACCTGACTCCAGGACTTTTGAGACTTTTTTTGAGAAAACCTGTGGGCAGGACGTCTAAACAGCAAGAGGAGTTCAGTTGACGTAAGATGTCCTCCAGATCTTTAGTGTCAACGGGATAAAATTCTGTTATAGTGTTTAAACTGGTTTTTGGTGATGAAAACATGAGGCTGGACCTAAATGTTCCTCTAAGACCTCATAACTCCTTCATCCTGTTGAAACTTGCAGAAATATGGGGGAAAAAATAAATGTAGCCTTCAAACCTGATACAAAAAGTGGACCAAAATATCTTTCAGATGCAAAGGTGTCATTAAGGCCCAGTTTAGATGGAAACAATCTGACCCAAAAACGCAAAAGTGGCGTTCTCACATTTAACTTTGCGTTTAGATGGGCCTTCTGCACAAAATCTGCACACAGATTTTCATCCAAATTTTCCTATTTTCCCATTTACTGATGCAGTACGCACGCCAGGTGGCTAGGTGGCAGCACCACCGAGACCAAGCGCCTACGTAGAACCTTTCTACTTCTCTTCTTCCTATTCACTCTGAGCGCAAAATATAATAACAAAGAGAAACAACATGACGTAACAACGCGTGAAAATGTAAAAATTTCTCTGAACAGACGAGGAGGTAGACAGAACTGCCAACTATTTGACTGTCTTCACGTCTCCAGACATCCGTGTGTCTCGTACTAATTGCGTAGGTTTTCAGCGCTGAGGTAGAGCTGCTGCTGAACATCACGTTAGACTTCAAAAGCGCAAGAAAAGGTGGACTGGGAGTCCTGCCAGTCTAAATATACGGACATATGGACTAAATGTCTCCAGCTGTAACGAACTGAAGTGTAAATTCTGTGATGAGAAAACTCCGTTTTGCGTTGTCCACCGTTTAGACGCTGATGCAAGAGTGGAGCGTTTTTAAGATTTCCTCTCTGGAAGGTGGTTTCACGTTTTTGCATTTTCAACCCCCCAAATGCCACTGCCGTCTAAACTGATAAAATGTTTAGCGTTTTTCACCACAAGTGTTATCGTGTAAACAGCATCTGAGAGCTGGGATATTTAGTATTTAGTCAGCTAAATGGACGTCTTGGAAATCTGGCCTCATTTTTTCAAGTTTGACATTGATGAGTTCTTTCACTCTACTTTAAATCCATCTGTGTTTCCTGTCCAGAATGGAACATTACTGTCCTCAGAAGAACATCTTTTATCCCTGACAGATAGGCGCTGCACTTGATTTGATGAGCTGCTTTCTTTTCTTCTTTTCTCTTTTCTCTCTCCGTCCTCAGCCAGCTTCAAACAACGCTGACCCAAACTGACAGGCAGCTTCCTCAACAGGCTTTCTTCACGCATGCAGAACGACTCCCCGGGACCTGCACATAAATATTGACATGTGAAAATGCTCCTGTTCCCCTTTAACTCAAAGTGACTCAGAAAAGCTGCAGCCACCCGAAGCAAGCGGCGACAGACCTGAGAAAAGCAACAGTTGTGAAACTATTGATTTCCACATTATTGAACTGCTAACGCAGACGTTGCTGGATCAGCCGTACGAGCGCTGCTATCATTTTGTTTTTTCTGATATGTGATTGAAACTCAGCAGCTCGACCTAGTTTGGCTTCATCTTTGTCTCATTAAATAATCTGTCACTGTGCTGTCACCTCTTTATTCTTTACAGCCCGGAGATGACAGAACCTGCCGAGGAGTTTATTATTATTACTGTCAATTTATTTGGCTAAATTAAGCTGTTAGCAGGTTCTTCTCTGCGTGCGCTGGTTTCCCAGACTTCTTCTCATCACTTTCAAAGGTGTTTTGCTCAAAAACGAGCTCAGGAATCGTTTCTTCGCTCACTCAGAATCAAGCAGAGAAGATTCAGTGTGAATCAGCTCCTGTGCTGCTTTTTAAATGTTCTCTGAAGAGAAACTGCATTACACATCACGCATTTCTAATAACCCTTTACTTTCTTTTTTTTTTTAAATGTGAATTTTTGTCGAAAAATATCAGAGAATTCGCAACTTTTATCATAAAATTCAGACTTTTGTACTTAAAAGAAAGAAAATCATGTTGTTTTTTTTTTCTTGTAAAATCACAATTGTTTAAGACTTTTTTGTATAAAAATGCTAATTTTGTGTAACAACTGTTATTATACAATTACGAGTGTTACAAAATTGCAACTTAAAAAAAAAAAAAAGATTTTCTTGGCTCTATTGGCCTTTATTAGAAATCTAGAGAGACAGGACGGTAGGAAAGAGACGGGAAGACACGCAGTACGTACATTATCCGTCTGCTGTGACCACCCAACTACACAGAAGCTAGTAAATTGTGAATTTTTAAGATTTTCTGTAGGAAAAATATCAAGTTCTTGCAACATTTTGACATAAAAATTGCTCCAACTGCCGTCAGACTTTACAACAGCAGTTTGGCTTAACGTCTCCCTGCTCCAGATGGACTCTGTTGCTGTGTGTGTTAATGTGTATATGTATGTATATATTTGTATTTTTATCTTTATTTATTGTTGCATTATGCATATGTGTGTATGTACATATGTACGCATAAAAAAACTATGTGTGTATATATATTTATTTATATATTTTCTATATTTTATTTCTTCCGACCCGTATTTTTATTCTATTGTAAGCTGCTGTGATACTTGAATTTCCCCCTGGAGGATCAATAAAACATATCTATCTATGTATCTAAAATTACAAGTTATACTTTTGCAAACTTCTCTATAATTTCAGCTTTTTCTCCTAAAAAGACAGGTTTTTACAAAGATTAGCATCTTTACGTCGTGAAACCTTTTTCAGATCTTTGCTTCACCTCAGTTATTCCACTTTTTGACGTCGGAACTGAATCAAAGGTTCAGTCGTGCTGAAATTTCCTCACAAATGTTTTTGCTCTGAGTTTATGGTTGTCTTTGATAAAAGGAAGAAGTGAGTCAGATTTGGCCCGCGGGCACTGAGTTTGACACGTTGGACAGTGAGACTCGGACTGCAGTCTGTTTCATTTGTCTCACAGAAATCAGATTAAAACAACATTTAATTTGTCTGGATGCGTTGTAATCTTGAATTGCAGTATGCTGCCATTAACTGATTAACTGATGTGTGTGTGTGGGGGGGTGTGCACACAGGTGTTGGGGTTACTCCCAATCTATGATCATCTGTGAGGTCATGTGAGTATAATCTTTGTGATCGGGCTTCCTGACCTGACTCGGACCCCTTTTCTGGACCAAACAGGGTCTAAGCTGTCTGGCCCCACCATATGCTGACGGAAGAACAACACCGCTCACCTTCTCACCCCCACCTCACATCCAGAACTCTGCTCAGCACCGCCAGGTCCTTGGAGTTCAGCTTTAGCCATCTGTTTGCACTGCGCATTACTTTTATTTATGTCTTCTGAGAGAAGCAGTCACAAAGTGGACGTGTCCTAGAAAAAAGCGCTTTATATTGTCTGGTATGTGGCCTTTCATTGACGTTTCTCCCTTGTGGACCACCAAAATAAAGTATTTATTTAATCGCAAATCCAGCTGGAAGGATAAACAGCATTCTTCCCAAAGTTTTCCCCTTTTCGGGGCGCTAAGAGTCAACTCACAACATGGTGATGTTGTACATGCAAATTTACCAACAGCCTTCCACTTTAGGAGTTTTTAAGAGTGCATCGCAGCTAACATAGTAGCCCTGCACTCACATACGTTAACACCTTTTTTTTTTTAATCTTATCTAGGTTCAATAAAGCGCTTTAAGCTCCACACACTGACCCATGGCATGATGGAAATGGCCATTAAGTATGGAAGCGGACATGACTAGTTAGTTAACTGCAAATTCAATAGTTTTGTTCATTTATTTAGTGATTGAAAAATTGTAACTCATTCTTAGAGACTTTTTTTAACTAGAGAAATTCCTAATCAATATACAAAATGGAAAGTGTGGTTACAAAATAAAATTTAAAAAATAATAATAAAATATAAACTGATAAAACATCAGATAAAACTGATGTCTGTCGTTTTCTTTAGTTCAACAAACATCTCTGAAGTGTCAGTTTAAAAGAATTTCTGCAACATGCATCTTTGTCAAAATTATGATTGAAATACACAATAAACCATCATAAAAATAAATAAATTAAATAAATAAAAAACAAGAAATAAACAAGAAAAAAGGAAGAACTGCAGGCTAATTCACTTTCATTTCCAACCCCATTAGCAAACATCATCTAGCTATTGTGTAATTTCCTCTGATACTGTGCTGCTCAAAACTATAATTGTTTGGAAAATGATGCCAGTTGATTTCATACTAGTTTGATTTGCTTTTTTCCCTCTTTCCTTCTTATTTCCTGATTATGTGGCTTTGGTGGCTTTTATGTATACTAATGAGACACGACATGGGTTGGGGGGGGGGGAGGTATCTGCCTAAAATCTTACATTTAAGTCACTTTTTTTAAGTATTAACACTGCTTTATAATTCTAACACTGTTAATCTTCGTTCAGCCTCTGCTGAATCTGCTCTGCCAAACTTTTCCATCTATTTCCCACTCAGAGATTATCAGAATTGTTCTTTTTTTTTTTTTTTTACAGTCTAGGACGGGGCTCTCTAACTGCTGCCCTTCATGTCTTATACACACTGTAAGACTAATTCAAGTCACACTGCATGATGTGAAATCTGTAGGTAATTAAATTACTCTTATACAGTTCACGTGCGGTCTTAGTGTGAGCATCATGTTCGCAGTCAGTCGTGGCTTCACATGCTCGCTGCATCACTGCAGTTATGGAAAGTTTCACATGAGCAAGGATGATAAAAGGTACACGCCAGGGCTCAGATCCCCTGGTACCATTTAACACTTCCTTGTAGCAGTAAAGTAAATTTTCTGGATGTTTTTTATTTTTATTTTTTCTAGTTTTTCACTGCCCTCTCTAGCCTTACTGATTTCACTGTAAGTGCACGAGTCATGAGCGTGGTTCGAGCCGCCGTCTTAGCTGCACCTGTGAAGTTTTGGGTAAAGTTTGCGTGATTCATGTCTTGCTTCTGCTTGCCGTGTCGTGGTTGGCCCAATGCTCCTAAAAGAGAGACTTATGCTGCGCATAATGTCACTAAACCATCCAATGAATTTGGAGGAGTCTCTTTGTGTGCAAGCCTGAGCTGGACACCTGTGATCTCTGATGCCTCAGGTGGGACCTGCACCAAGAATCATCAGTCATTAACAGCTGATGTAACCACATGGGAAGGAATTACCGTGGGAAACCTTTTGTCGAGCTCCGCAACACAGAGCTGCATTCACAGATGCCACTTAAAACTTTCTTCTTTTGAACTTCTGAGCAAGAAGTCCCGAATCCAGGCCTTGTGATGGAATGAGGTTGTATTAGGCAGCATTAATGATGAAAAGTTCACGTTTTTCAGCTACACATACTCCACCAAACCATTTTTCAAAGGTGCGACCCAGGAGAGAGAGAGTGTGACTGGCCTGCCTGTCATCTGTGAATGCTCACACTCATTGCTATGGTTAATGTAGGATATAAAATTATCCAAATGTACATGTTTCAAACCAGCCGAGAGGACATGTGAACTCCACACAGAAAGAAGAACTTAAACCAGGAGCTCTGAGGCAGCAGTGCTGACCACTGGAGCATCGTGCCGCCCTCCAGAATAAATATATTTCCTGAAACTTATCAAGGAAACTGAATATGAAAAGAAAAAAAAATACCGTTAAACAAAGCATAAGGCGTTTGGTGACACTGAGAGGACAAATAATCCACGTTCACCCTTTAAGACGGCTGAAAATTCTCCTCAGAAATTGACTAAAGCATAAATGAATCAGGAGCCTAGAAACCATATGTGGGATGGATTGATAATAGAAACTATATTTGTTGTACCAACTAATGCTAGCATAAAAAATGAAGACATACTGCTGGTCCATCTAGGTATCCTGCTTTGGAGCTCATTAATTAGGCCCAAAAGTCTTGGGGAACCAGTCAGATCAGTTTATCCTTGCAGAGAGTCTCTGAGAGGGCTGAACTCAATGAAGACAGAGCTGAGACGTTGTATTCTAGATGGTTAACTGCGGTCCTGTGAATCGACTTTGGCATCCATGGTTAAGTGAAGACTTGGACTTCTGTGACAGTCTAATGCCAGGATCACTGACAAAAAGATGGGCAGTTGTGGGCTGCTGGGTGGGTCAGTGGTTTAAGTAGGTGGTCCATGTAACGAGGCCACAGTTCTCCTGCAGTGTTCGACTCTCGGCCTGGAACCTATTGCAGGGGGTTCTGTCCCACTGTCCTGTTTGTCTGTCAACAAAGGCCACAAGAGCCCGAAAAATCTTCAAAAGAAAAAAAAAAGAATTGGCAATCGTGGTAAAAATTTTCCATCGTAGCTCAAAAACGGCGGTGGTAGATCTCACATTGAGACAGGAGCAAAGACGAACGATAGAACGGTCTCCACACCAAAGACGGCCAAGCAACAACAGCTCCAGATACAACGGAGAAACCCGGAGAAACCCTGTTGTAACCTTTTCCGTTGCTCTGATTGGTTGTAGTTCTAACCAGCTGTGTGCAGAGGCATCATTGGCTCCACCTCCTACATGAGGAGGCCCTACGTCTCATTTTCAGACGCTACATCTGTCTAGAAGTGACTCTGATCTATCCAGCTAAACTAATGCAGCTATCCTGAAAATGTACTAACGGCCATTGTTTGTTTGCATTTAAATAATAGTCCACCTCGCCACGCACGATGTCCCTGCCAAAGATCACTCGATGCACTCTCTATGTACCCTTTTGAAGCAGCAATCAGGATGCAAGATATGATGTCTGTGTGTGTGTTTATGAGTGTGTCTGATTTGGGTTACATCTTCTCATCTGGTCTTGGCATTATGGAGTCGGCTTGTTTGCACCCCCCACCCCCACCCCCCCCTTGCCTCACAAGTTGCTCCCACCATCTGGCACCGGGCTTTGAAAACCAGGCCAAGTCTCTCCCACCAGAATGGCATGAAAATATATCCACGCATAACCCACCGTCCTATCGCTCTCTCTCAAGTCAAGCGGTGAATGGAATGCTCAAGAGGTCATTTGTTGCTAAAGACACACAGTATAGCTTCTATAAATGCAAAGTGTGTCGTCCGGCGCTCACTCTGTTTTTTTTTTCCTTTTTTATAAGTTGATTGGGTCAAACATAAAGAGGCAAATCATAAAAGAACATGTTTGTTTTTTTAAATCCAGGTCAGAACCTGACAATCATACAGAGAGCTACAGCAGCGATAAAGCAGGCAGGTTGGAGGAGAGACAGATGGGATGGAGCAGAGAAGAGGCTCAGAGCTCCACTGATTTGTTTGTGTAGTTAACTTTCTGCTCCCGTCAGCGTGCAGCGAGTCCATTGACTCGCTTCAGTCTGAGGCCAGGGTCATTTGCATAACCTCTTCCCCTCGCTCCCCGCCAGTTGCTTCGGCCTCCTCTCAGCCTCTGTTTACCCGGCGCCGCTGAGGCTATGCTGGATGGCTCTACTGCTGTCCGTGGCTGAGCGTTAATTGCCTTGGTTTTATGCCGGGTCAGGCTCTGTGTGCTGTACACTCTTTAGCAGGACTCATTGTGACCGTGACCTTTCAGTTGTTCTCACATTCTTGAATGTATTAGGTATTTTCTCATTTTTTATTAACCAACACATTTATCTTCATTTCAACAAGAGACTCATGAAAAAAGAAAACAAAAAACAACAACTTAAAGGAGTCAGTGATAGAGTGTCAGGAGGCTGGTTGGTTATGTTTATGCACATAAACTCAAGGTCACTTTATTGTGTATACCTGTTGACATGCTAATGCTAACATACCGACTTACTGAAACAAGTGGCAGCAGCTCAGTGCGTCATGTCATGTAGACGTTTATACTAAGCTGCACAAACATGGTGTTTACTTGGTTCCCTTCATGGATGAATAAAAGTACTTTAAATTAAATGGAATTTGAATACTGCATATTGTTGAGGTTGATACAAAATCGCTAATTCCAAAAAGGTTGGAATTTAATGGCAGGAACATGTTTCAAAAATGTTGGGACAGAATGGAAGATTCTAGTCATAGATGGGATTTAGCATGATTTAAAGAGCTAATACGCACACAATAACAATAATAATAATAATAATAATAACATACTGCAGCATGACCAGAGCTTTAGCTGTTGGACAGATGACCTCGCGTTCGCCACCAGAATATTGGCTCAGCCAATGACTGCAGCCATAAATCATGACCCTTCCACTTCCGTGCTTGATACCACTCGTGAGGTGTTTCTGCTAATTTGCTGCAACTGGTTTCCATTATGGTGCTGGGCGTTAAGGCCAGACAGATTTTTCTTGGTAAGATGCTCATTTCTCACAGGAGCGCCAGGAAAGTGTCCCAACATCCTGGGACACAAGTCCATTTTCCAGCAAGGCGTATGCAGATGTCATCAGTCACACAACACTGTAATAAAATAAAAAAAATAGAGATGAAAAATCTTATAGGCTCTGACAGTTAAACTTCTTACAGATTTACCAGACGAAAGCACATGATACAACGCAGCAGAAGAAGCACCCGGGTAGCAATTAGACTCATTAACGACAGCAAAATGAAGACATTCATTCCAAACAAGTAAGTTACTGTTGAGGAATTCTTAATTTAATATCTGTCAGACTTCCTCTGAGTGACAGCAGATCAGGAAATGTTCCTTTACAGATTAATAACTAACATGAGGATTTCTGACTTACCAGCAAACTGTCCAGAACACTTAAAACCATTGATGGGTTTTCTGTGTCACGTCTGTCAAACGTTGGCTAATCTGCGTTCGTCTAACATTTGACCGTCATTCCGTGACATGAGGGGGCACTTCAGGGACCCCAGGCCGAGTGTCCCCATGACCCTGCACCTAGATCTGCCCGTGTCTTATCTGTTCCTGGACCACAGTTCTCAACATTTGGATTTTTGTTTAGATGAAGCTTCCACATTCTTTTTAGACCGCAGGTTCTTTTGCCTGGCAAATCCTCCCAACAAACTACACTTGCTCCGTCTTTTTCTGTCGATGCTGTCTTTCATTTTATTATTTAACATGCTAAGTAAGGCCTCAAGGGTCTAAAATGTAGCCCTTGGGTTTCTTGTATTTCTCTGAGCATTGCATAGTCTGATCTTTCTCAAAACCTAATGATGCAGCCCAGAAAACTGCCAGAATGTCTGGATTTATAAAGATCTGCACATCTTCTGAGCATCACGTCATAAAAAGGTGATGATTCACGGCACCTAGCTGCAAATCTGCTAGAAGCAGTCAGGAGGTACTTCGTCTTTCCTCTTTTTGGCTTTTTCCTTTCGATAAATAATGTCACAGTGAAAACGTCTATGTGTTTTTTTCCCAGTACTAGGACTAGCTGCAATCAGGTGAGGCACGTCTGGAGACAAAAGGGGGTCAGATCCAAGTAGCAACCATCCCACTTCTGGGTGGAAGTTCATATGTTTTGTTGCAGTTCTTCCACTGACCAAAATGAGACCCCCATGTTATAAGTGCAGCAAAATTAAATGAGATCAGTTTATAAGCTGACCAATCAGATGCCCGGATTCATCATTGCTTGATTGACAGCTAGCCACTGGTTCTGCCAGCCTTGTTGCCCATCTTTACAACATGTCTCCACACAGTTTGAGCAAAAATGGGCTTCAAAGGCTCTCTGCATAAACCCATGGGTCATGTGACCCGACGGTTCAGTCAGTATTTACAGTCAATGGTCCAACCAGAGTCCATTAAGGTGGACCCAAAACATTTTCCTTCTGAATGGAAGTAATTCATCAACTGTTGTTGGGGTTTCTTTCTTTCTTTGTTCTCAACCAGTGTACATACGTATTACCACTCACCTCCTCATTCCTTGGTCCTTCTTTATTTTTATTACTTTCCACATTGTAGACTCATACAGAAGACATCAAAACTATGAAGCAAAATAAATGGAGTTGTGTAGCAAACAAATAAATCTGAAGGGAGGAAGACCAACCAGTGCTCAGCACCTCTGGGAACTTCTTCCAGACTGGTGGAAAAGAGAGTGATCAAAGCAAAAAGTGGCTATTTTGAAGAATCTAAAATATAAAAGATGTTTTGAGTTGTTTCATGCTTTTTTTGACTATATAATTCCAGATGTGTTCATTCACAGTCTGAATGTTGTGTTTTTGTTCCTTTCTAAATTGTTCTAACATGTTAAAAGTTGGGTTTCCTAAATCCTGTCAGGACCCGTTTCATCAGCCTCCATGAGAAGAGAATCAAAGAATGTGTTGAAATGTTCAGTTAAGTCAGTGTTCCACAGAGACACACACACACTCCTGCAACTTTAAAATAAAGAGAGAAATAAAAACACCAATATCAGACACATTACATTTTTAATGCAACATCCCAACAAAATGTGTTTTAAATAAAAGAGAACCCACCACTGCCTGACTGCATGAATCTGAACAGCCTTCCCAACTAACTTTCTTTTAGGTCAATCTGGAGGTTTCAGATTAAGTTTCAGGTTTCAGTGGGATTCAGGTCTGGGCTCTGGCTGGTCTTTCATTTTCTTTCCTAAACTTCATTTCTTGCTCATTTTTTTGTGTGCGTTGGGTCATTGTCCTGTTGGGGTTTGGTTCCTTCGGCAGCTCTTCGTAACCCATGGCTCTCGCTGTGCTGCAGCGACAGCTGACTTGTGTCAAGTTTAAATCAGAATCATTTTAAAGGTTAGCCTTTGAATGTGATGCTTAACTCTGAGGACATTATGAAAGGCTAGTCACACTTTTGCATTAAAGTTGTTGCTTTCTTTTTTTTTCTTAAAATGTATTTCCCTTTTTTTCTTTTCTTTTTTGCTACCTGAATTTTACCAGTTATTGTCGTAGTTTCTGTCTTCATAGTTTGAACATCTGAAATTTTATAAAAAGTGTGTCTACTTTTTATAAACGATGTCCATATTCAGCTGCCGAAATTGTTACAATTACAGTTTGTAGCTGACATGAAGATTATCTTGGAGACCAAACACTGACAAATAACATGAAAGCACTCGATCACAGTTATGAGACAAAAGTCATCATTACATGTCTGTAAAACATTTCTAAAAAAAATAAAGTAAAATAAATAAAATCATGAATCAGTCAGAGGAAGAACATCTTGCTGCTTCCACACGCTTTAAGGTTCTAAGCTGGAGCCAGATAACCATCAGTTTGCTGGTCTGGAGCCTGCAGGTTTGGCTTCACACAGATATCAGGAAACGACATCAGTGGTCTCAGAGGAACAACTTTTCCTGTTCCTCAATCTGGAAAAACTTATTTAAGAAAGCATCCAGGAAAGACAGTCACCAGTCTTCCTCCCAGGAGTGGACGTCCCCGGAAATCTACCCCAAGATCAGATGATGCAAGTGCTTCATGACACCCCACCCCCCCACCCTCCAGCTTAAATGTTGGAATCAATGACAGCAAAGCAAAATTAGAAGAAGACTCAACAGGCGTGTTTTGTTTGGAAGCGTTCCCTCAGAAAGCCTGTCCTGCCTAAAAAGGACATGGAAGCAATTTTAAAAAAAAAAAGACAAGTTAAATAATTTGAAAATTTCTGTGCTGTTTTTAAAAGTCATCCTTTTAAACTCGAACACTGTTTCATCTTTAGACACGAACAGTTTTTCCTTCTTGTCAGTTTTATCACCATCTGAATTCCCCTGCAGAGACGTGAACTTAGATATGCAGTGTTTTCATTTCATTTTCTTCTCTCTTTAAAAAAAGAAAACAAAATAAAAACTAATGTGCCACATTACAACAAAAACATAGAAAGAACAGAGATACAAGACAAAAACCACGAGGGAGGAATAAATTGAGGATAAAAGGAGGAAAGAAAAAAGAAAACAAGCAAAAAAAGATGGTAAACCTTAGTTAGTTATCCAAGACACAGAACGTTATCTGATGGATCTGTTGTGTGTGTGTGTGTGTGTGTGTGTGTGTGTGTGTGTGTGTGTGTGTGCGCCCAATACGAGGGTTTTGTTTATTTGTTGTTTTGTTAAAAATAATAATGATGATAATAATAATAACATCATTATAAAATAATAATGAAGACACTACTATTAATATTAACAACAACAACAATAATAATAACAGTCAATCTCATCAAAAGCACAAAAATCGTACAGTACAATCATAAAGTACAACTACCACTCCTACTGCTATTTGTACAATAATAACAACAATCATAATTAAATTAATAATTATAATGACGATAATAATAATGACATTATCATAAAGAATTTAATGATAGCAGAATTTATACTGTTACTAATTCTACTAATAATAATGACAATGACAGAAAAAAATATCTTTAATGACAACATACTTTCTTCCTATAAAGTTTAGGTTGAAGTTGGTTACAAAGGAACTCTAGATGTCATTGAAAGTCGCTGTATTTTCATGTAGTTTGATGTTATTACTATTATAATAACTAAAAGTTTTTTTCTTTAATGTTTTATGTTCTATGAGGAGGTTATTGTTCGAGTGACTGTGATTTCATTATTTCATATTTTTATTAAGAAAAATCATTTTCTTGGCTACAGTTAGGGAAATAAGGAGCAGATTTCCACATTTAATTGGACAGTTGTCTTCTTCTGAGATTAGCGAGCAAACAGAGCTACGGGGACGGAGGGACTCTGTTGTCCAGAAGTAAACAGGTGTTTACGGTGAAGTCTCTGACTGCTGTCCATCAGTGAGGTTCAATGTAAAGCAATTGCCAGATCAGCTGTGCAAACATTTCACCATACTTTTCAGCTGGATTGAGACCCAGACTGTTGTGGATCATGTCATTTGGTTGATGTCTTTCTGTGGACACATTCCAGATTATCATCTTGAAAAAAATGAATTCATTGTTACTGAACTGACTTTTGACTAATAGGATGAGAACGTGTCCAAAACCAAAATGTCCCCCTGGTTGCTGTTCTTCACATCATCACATATTTGATTGGACCCGCCCCAATCTAAAAAATCCAGCATCTTCTTATGGTCCTCAGCAGCTGACTAACAAAAAATGACATCTGTTTGTATTTTCTTGGCCTATTGCATTGAGTTTTCTGTTTTGACCCTTTTACATCTTGCTTGGCCCACCAACATGTCTCCCTTTTTACAGCCTTCTAACCCTAACCCCCCCCACCACAGTCCTTTTAAAGTACCTTCTTGAAGGAGTTTTGTAATCCTCTCTGTTGTTTCAGCTGACATCTCCTTCATTTGGACCATGTTTCCTGTCAGTCAGCCACGTTGATCAGCTCATGAATGTCTGAAAGCTTTCGCTTTAACTGCAGACTCATTTACATTTTTAGACATGTGCAGGTATTTGTTTTAGAAATGCAAATTACGAGGTGATTCTATAACCTTTCCTTCTCGATTTGAAGAATGCTTTAATTGCGACAGTTTATTCATGTATTTATCTGGTTTCCCTGGTGGTTTAGTGGTAGCACTGTTGCCTGCCATGCAGGAGGTCTGGGTTTCAATCCCAGTTGTGTCAGGAAGGACATCTGGTGTAAAACTTATGCCAAATCCATTATGTGGATGGCTTTGCTGTGGCGACCTGGAAAATGAGGCATTTATTTAAAAATAAAGCCACAATATTCAGCTGTTGTTAATTTTTTATTCTTTTTGTGTGTGTGTGTGTAAGTAAAAGTCCTGAATGACAATTCACCCCAAAGTGCAGTTTCCAGATTGTTTTCCAGAGGACATTCTTTTATTTAAAACACTCATTGCTCATACAAGCATCTTACTCATATGCATCTTGTAATTATAAATTAAGTGCTTGTGTTAACTAGTGGAGTTTCAAACTGAGAGCACAAAGTTCATACGATGGACTACAAACAGGTTCCAGCAGAGACAACTTAAAGTAGCGGTAGCACAGACAAGAGGAGGAGGCAAAGCTGAATCAGCTGAACCTGACAGGTTTTGTATGAGTAATTTGTGTATGAAGAGGCCTGGAGTGTGCATAATGTAAACTGAGTCTTTGTTTAGGCCTTGGCTGAAATAACTTTGCTTTCACCGACTTTGTGGAGGTAGTGAGGTCAGAGCGATCCTCAACTCACACCTCCGACAGAGCTTCAAGTGCATCCTGAGGGAGGTGGGGGATATTGAGTCTGAATGGGCTATGTTCCACACCTCCATTGCTGAGGCAGCTGATCAGAGCTGTGGGCGCAAGATTGTTGGTGCCTGTCGTGGTGGCAATTCTCAAAACCGGTGGTGGACACCTCGGGTAAGAGATGCCATCAGGCTGAAGAAGGAGTCCTATTGAGCTTGGTTAGCTTGTGGAACTCTGGAAGCAGCTGAAGGGTACCGGCAGGCCAAGTGAGCTGCAGCCTTGGTGGTCTCTGTGGCAAAAACTTGGGTGTGGGAGGAGTTCTGTGAGGCCATGGAAAGCGACTTTCAGTCGGCTCCAAGAAGATTCTGGCAAACCATCAGGCGGCTCAGGTGGGGAAAGCGGTGCTCCACCAACACTGTTTACAGTGAGGGTGGTTGCTGTGTTGATCTCAGCTGGGGATGTTGTTGGACAGTGGAAGGAATACTTCAAGGATCTTCTCAATCCCACCAACACACCTTCTATAGAGGAAGCTGAGTCTGGGGACTCTGAAGTGGGCTCATCCATTGCTGGGGCTGAGGTCACTTAAGAAGCTGCACAGTGGCAGGGCTCTGGGGATGGACGAGATCTGCCCTGAGTTCCTCAAGGCTCTCGACATCGTATGCTTGTCTTGACTGACACGTCTCTGCAGCGTCACATGAACAACGGGGGCAGTGCATCTGGATTGGCAGACTGGGGTCCACATGTGTTTTGTGGACTTGGAGAAAGCTGTGTCCCTTGATGTATCCTGTAAGGGGTGCACCGAGACTATGGGATATGGGGTCCATTGCTATGGGTTACCCAGTTTCTGTACAAGCGGAGTGAGAGTCTGGTCCGCATTGTTGGTTGTAAGTCAGATTCGTTTCCAGTAAGAGTTGGACTCTGCCTGGGCTGCCCTTTGTCACCGATTCTGTTCATAACTTTTATGGACAGAATTTCTAGGCGCAGTGGGGTCCCGTTCTGGTGGTGTCAGGATGTCATCTCTGCTTTTTGCGGCTGATGTGCTCCTATTGGCATCATCAAGTGGGGACTTTCAGGTCTTGCTGGAGCAGTTCGCAGCCAAGTATGAAACGGTGGAGATGGGAATCACCCCCTTCAAATCTGAGACCATAGTTCTCAATTGGAAAAGGGTAGAAAGTCCTCTTCCGGTTGGAAGTGAAGTTTTGCTTCAAGTGGACCCCTGAGAGTATCTTGGGGTCTTGTTCACAAGTGAGGGAAGAATATAGCGGGAGACTGACAGGCAGATCGGTGCAACATCTGCAGTAATGTGGGCTTTGTACCAGTCTGTTGTGATGAAGAGGGAGTTGAGCCAAAAGCCAGACTGTCTGTTTACTGGTCGATCTTGGTTCCCACCCTCACCTATGGTCATGAACTGTGGGTAGTGACTGAAAGAATGAGATTGTGGATACAAGCAGCTGAAATGAGTTTCCTCCGTAAGGTGGCTGGACTCTCCATTAGAGATAAGGTGAGAAGTTCAGTCATCCGTGACAGACTCAGAGTAGAGTCGTTGCTCCTCCACATCGAAAGGAACCAGTTGAGGTGGCTCGGGCAACTGGTTAGGATGCCACCTGGACGCCTCACAGGGGAAGTGTTTCGGGTATGTCCAACCAGGAGAAGACCACGAGGAAGACCCAGGACATGTTGGAGAGATCATGTCTCTTGGTCTGGGAACGCCTTGGTATTCCCCTGGAAGAGCTGGAGGAGGTGGCCGGGGAGAGGAACATCTGGCCTCTCGGCTGAGGATGCTGCCCCTGTGATCCAGATCCCGATAAGAGGAAGTTAATGGATGGATAGATGGAGTTCCTTTTGGTTGGTTAGCTGACAGAGATTGTAGAGACAGCAACACGCCGTCACACTCTTACACGATTCCCCCAAATTTCTGACACTGCTGATATCTGTCGCAACCCATCTTTCATCATTTGCTCCTGTGTCATTGTGAGATCTACAAACATTATTGAGCTACGATGGCCGATTTTTTAGTTTTTCCATGACTGCCCATGTTTCATCTAAAATGGCAAAAATCGGATGGTGTGAACCTAGCAGAAGTGACGTTGAGCTCTTGTGGAAGTGATTATCCTTCCAGTGTCCTTTTAAGGCTAAGAGGTGAGTGGCATGAGGAAATGTGGTAGGTTGACCGCGGGTGGGATCTGGCTGGTTCACGATGAAACAGAAAGAGATCTGTCAGGGCTTAAACTCACTGATAGTCAGTTAGTCTCAGCACACAGAGATAATCCACAATTTGGTTTTAGGGGACTCGGCAGGCTCAAGATCTGTGGAAGGACAGACAAGCTTGGTGTCAAGGGAACAGAACAGGTAATCAGGATAACATGCTCAGGAACACTTGGGAATGGCTGGAAAGCTAGTAGAAACACAGACAATCTTGCACCTGCGGAAGGTCTGAGAGGAACCTGTGAATACTGAGAAACAAGTGGAGATAGTGAGCAAGCAGGAGAAGCTTGGAAGGTGCATTCAGGAGCAAAAAGGAAACTGAAACAACTGGGAGGCTGATACCAACTGCTTATGCCACTGTTGTACTGTACATTCACCAGCTACTGTTACACCTGCTCAGCTGTTCACTGAAACACTACCATCCAATCATATGGCTGTAACTCAAAGCATTTAGGTAAGTAAACAATAAATAAATATTAGAACAGCACTATCCTTAAACAGATCTGCAGTAAAAAGGCCTTTCTCTGTTTAACTCGTTATGTGTATCTGTGTTTATCTTAATTTCCTTTTTCTCCTTCAACTAACTTTCTTTTCCTTGAAAGAATCATAATTAATGGTGTTCTTCCCTTGTTATGGGCTTAAGGACTTCATATTACACTTGTAGCAATACAGATGATAGGACTAAATAGAGAAAAAAATACAAAAATAAAAAAGATTCATTCTCAAAAAATGGAGAATATCTAGTGAACAACAGTTCTCTGGCAAAAAAGAGCCCTTTTGATATCAGAGGTCAGAGAAGAATAAGTCAGTGACTCAAAAAAAAAAAAAATTCAATCAAAGTCGGCAGGTACAACATCTGAAACCTTGAAGCAAATGTAATAAAAGAAGCAAAAGTCTGAAAGGATATTCTGAAGGAGCAGAAGAGCACACTGTCAGCTAAAAACTGGAAACTAAGGCTACAATTCACTCAGCAAAACTGGATAATAGAAGATTGAAAAAATGTTGCCTGGTTGAGTCTCAATTTCTACTGTCACATTCAGATACTAGTGAGGTGTAAAGAACATGAAAGCATGGATCCATCCTGCCTCGTATCAGTGGTTCAGGCTGTTGATGGAGGTATCATGGTGTGGGTGATATTTTCTCCTCAGTACCACCTGAGCATCGATTTAGAGAACGGCTGCTGATGTCCATCCCTCAATGGCCACAGTGTACCATCTTCTGATGGCTTCCTCCAGCACGGCTATGCACCATGTCATACAGCTCAGAGCATCTCAGGTTTTTTTGACCTCCAAAGTCATCAGATCTCAGTGCAACAGTGTAGCTTTGGAATGTGGTCGAACAGGAGATTTGCATCTGACAAACCTGCAGCAACTGTTGATGCTACCATGATGTCAAACCAAATATCAAACCAAAAATGAAGGAAGCGCTAAGCTGGAGTAGAATCATTGTGTTCACTCTTGAAAGTCTTTGACTCTTGATTAGTTGACAATTAACAAACAGATTGTTCTGAAGATATAGGACAGGTCCAGTATTTCCCTCAGATAAGGAAAAAATGCTCTGGACCAACTCTTGGTTTCCTAAAGGGGTTGGGGAAGGCTAACCTTGCAATCTAAACATGCCGCCACCAAATTTACATTTGCTTTGCAGGTCCGTCTAGCTAATCACCGCTGAAACTCATTAACTTTGCCCACTAGTCTGGTGGAGCCAGTCAGATCAATCAATCCTTGTGGGGCATCTCTAAGAGGGCTTAACTGGATGACGACAGAGCTGAGACGTTGTAGTCTAGATGGTAAACAAATTAAATGGCTGCAGCAGAGGAACCATGGTCATTTAAACCGGCTTTGTCTTTGACAGTTAAAGACTTTGACTTCCATGACAATCTCTTAGGGATTGTGGTGGATGAAGTCCATCTCATTTAGAAATGGTAGGAGACATCTGCTAAACCTGCTCTAATGATAAAGTCTCTCTTCTTCACAACACTCTCCTGTCGACTTTTGTCACGCTGAATAAGTCACTTTGTTCGTTGCTTTGATTTGTTGTAGAGCTAAACAACTTTGGCAGAGGCAGTTCGAAAACCAGCTGTTGGTGTTGCCTCCTGGATGTAGAGGCCCTATGGCTCATTTTCAAACATAGATCTGTCTAGATGTGTGTCAGATCTATCAGGCAAGGCGAATACAGGAAACAGGAAATGAGAGTGCCATCTCATATGAAAAACAACCTAATATGTGCTAACTGATGGACAAAAAAGAAAAACATCTGCCTAACTAATCAGCCAAGTGCTAACTGCTGCCTTGGCATGAGATGGGAAAAACACTTTTACATGTTTGTATCCTTTAATCTGCTGTAAATCTTTCCAGTAACCACACAGCTCGTCGTTCGTAGGTGAGAGATGATGTGAAACATCACTTCCATCACTGATCCAAAGGTCACCACGAGTAAACATGATGGAGAGTCTCTGCCAGCATAAGACAATAGTTTCTCCACTATAAATAATTCAGCGTGGTTTTTTTTCTGTAATCTAATAATCTGGGATAATATACCCCCACCTGTTCATCTGATAAAAGTTCTTATTTTTAATTCCAGTTTAATTACAATTCTCACAGCAAAACAGAGTTAAAAAGGGGCATGAAAAACCCGATAAACTAATATGAGCAGCAGTTGTGGAGTCTTATCTTAGTAAAACAAATACTTAACTCTCAATTTGCAAGTCACATGGGAGAGGAAGGCTCAAGAGTTGCAACCGTTCATGCAGCAGTTACTGTGCTGTCAATTATTGTGGTGTTTTTGGTTTTAAAATAAGCATTGTGCATGCAGATATACTGCAAACATGTACATTCCTAAATGCAAATTTAAGCAGGTAATGAGATGTGTTATAACGTGTTCACCTTTTGAAGAACTTCTAACTCCAGGGAATGGAATCTTCAGACAATTACGTAGTTCTGACACAGGAAGGAGCTTGATCAGTGCCATCCGGTTTAGTGGAGCAGCCAGCAGCGAGATCAAAGACGCACACATCAAAACAACTGAAGGCTCCACGATGCTGTTTCTGGAGGATCACTACGCTCCTTTTCCTTGTTGTCTCAGCATCTCTCTGCCCACATATGTACTCTTGTCACTGTGGAGGTAAAGTGAGGATGCCGTGACTGCTTTCTTTGTCAACACTGAAAGAGATGGAACAAGAGAAAAAGATGTGAGCATGTGCTTGGAATGAGCTTTGGCAAAAAATAATTGAATTGACCTCTGGCCACTGGCTTTCATGCTGAATGAAAACACTGACACAACTTCCACAAAGATGAAGGCATGTGAAGCTCTAGTCAGCAGTTTAACACAATGACTTGCTGAGAAATGGAAGGACATCAGTTGACAACACGTGTTCCCACTGTGTGATGGCCCATATAAGATGCTTCTGAGCTCAGAGACACTGAGCGTGCCTCTGGGTCAGGTCAACAGAGCCCACCACCCCAAGACAAGCAAAAGAATGTGCACAAATCACATAGCAGACACATGTGGGCCTATTATAAATTCTGTAAATCGAGCAGACAAGTATTAAAAAAAACTACAGATCAAACTTTACTATATAGCACTTTTTGTATAATAAATTCAACATAAAGTGCTCAGTGAAAACCAAATCTGGAGCCAAGAGAACTTGGGATGTAGGCCCAACTACATCTCTGTTTAAGGTGAGTAAAACACAATGAATTCTGCACTATTAACTTGTTTCACTTTGCAGTCAACCTCAATATCCAATTCAAACCAGAATAAATGCTTTTCTTGCTCATTATTTCCACTGTATATTCAGGGGGATTCAGGCTGACTTTCCCACATTGGCACAGAGATGCGAACGATATTTTATATTGATTTTTCCTCTTATATCAGATGCAATGATAAGCATAAGAAAGCAGATGGTCTGTAATCACTGTGTAAATGGGTAGGACAACAGCCTTGTCGAGAGTGGTAATGGAAAGGCAAAGCGATTATTAAAACAGTGTAGAATAAATGTCTAGCTCTCTTAGAAGAAAGAACAATGAAAATGTGTGTTAATAAATGTAGAAGGTGGCAGCATGTATCTGTTTAGAGCTGGAGAAGAGTCAGTTTATTTTTGAGACAGATAAAGTAGAACGGGATATGAATAATGGATGAGAGATGGGTGGAAGAACAGACAGATGCAGGATGGAAGAAAAGATTAATGAATTTCTAGTGTACATCAAATCTGAGTGAAGGCAGAGATGAAATCATTTTCAAATGTTCATCAACAGGAAACCCATATCACCTCGTTTTTTTATATTTAAATATCTGTAAGAACAATCAACATGTGGATACATTTACCTGCAAAAGCCTGCAGATGGGTGCATTAATAAAGAGAAAAAAAAAAAAAAGAATACCAACAGCCAAGCTTTAGCTCTCACGGATATTCCCAAGAATGCTGCAAAATTCTGCAAGTGTAACGAGTTTTCAATGGACAAGACTGTCCCTGGATAACTTACGGGCGATATAAAAACATCAGTACTTAAACATGTGTTCCAGGATTAAGAGGCTATATCTGCGTAAAGCTTATGGAATCAGAGTGCTCGTCCTGGAGCTGCTCATGTACTCTGACACACATCTGTTGGCTTGTCAGTACAATAACAATCATGGCTCAGCCTTTTGTTGTTGTGTTAAGATCAAATTATGTCGCTGTTGTTTGAGAGATAACATGATGGTGTACATTCTGACGTGCACGCTGCAAAAGGGGCAGGTTTAGAGGGTTAAAGATTAATTCTTTTCACAATGGTACTCCTGTAACAAAGAAGACTTATCTATCTCCTAAAACACTCATATGGGATAGTTAAAGAAAACAGTAAAACCGGAGAGAACCAGAGATATGTTTACTTTTATTCATTTCATTTTTCTGTCCTTGACATTGTCTGATGATAAATATGTATTCCATTTCATAAATGTAATCTCAAAGCGCACAGATTTTAAAATGAAGTATCTAACAATTATTTTATTTGTCCCTTCCAAGAGGAATTGTTGATGCAGATGGCTGCCCTCCCTGAGTCTATCTTCTTTTTGTTTATGCCCTTTTTTCAAAAATCTACCCATATCCTGAGGTATTAAAAGTTACAATTCATGAAAAATGTGTTTCTCTGTGCTTGAAAATGTAATTTGGGTGTCTGGGGAGACTACCAACTCAACACAACTCTGTCACTCCATCAGTGGTGCAGGTTTGCAATTCCCGTCACAAACCCCACATCCTTCCTGAACATCACGACACCACAGAGCCACAACGCAACAGTTCCCCGTTCAGCCATGTCTTTCCAGCTCCGTTCACAGCAGGAGGTTATAGGGGCCAAAGCCAAATACTTGACGCCACTCCGCCCTTCTGCAGCGTGTGCATCTTTTGAATTTGATGTTTCAGCTTTGTGCTAAACATGTGTTAGATGTAATGAATCCCGCATGATATGAGGTTAGCAGGAGCTAAAGATAGAGACAGAAATCTGAGCACACGAGTTCTGATACAGGGATGCAATGCAGGTCATGTGTGCTCCCCCAAAGAAAACAGTGGTATTTCAGTGAGATCCCTATGAAAATCCATGAAAGGGACTGGGAGTGGAAAAAAGGCTTTGGGCCCTGAGTGGGTTCAAACCACAGGAGGCCAATGTGGGTATCTAGGTATCCCATAATGTGAGGATTGTTTATGGACAAGCCCTGCTGTTGATCATTGACAGAAAAATCAAAAGAGGGACCCAAAGTCCACAGGGGCGTTCTTGGGTTTTTCAAGCTCATACGAGAAATCTAGACGTACCGCTAGCAAATTTGAATTGGCTCAGCGGGTGCAGAAAAGTGCTGACATTTAAGGGCAACACATGGATATCCATTCATTTTTCAACATCACAATGCAAAATAACATTCTGGATACATTAAAAAGGCGTGGTAGCTTGGAGAGCTAGATGTACCTCGAGCAAATTTGAATTTGCTCAACAGGTCGGTGTAGCTACCCTCCACTGGAGCACATTAATTATGCCCAAAGGTTAACAGAGATGTGGAACCTGGTATTTGGTATACTTGCTGTAACAATAAATTAAGCTATTCCAGAAGTAATCTGGACATAAATATGTAGATCTAACATTAGCTGTACCCACCTCACATTAGACGAAATGAACAGTTACAGCCCATAGGGCAACTTCCTGAATGAGGAGGCCCTATGGTTCGTTTTCAGACCCTACATCTGTCTAGATGTGGTCTGATCTATCAGGATACCCCACACTACAACCAACAGTAAACTTACATCTACCCATGGGGGGTATAGCAAGATTTAATAAAAAAAAAATAGTTTTGCTACCCAGAATTAATACTATAAATATCAATGACATGAAAGTATTCATGATTACATTTTGACTTATACGCATCATCAACGTTCTTTGGACTTTCCAACTGTTGTTTGATACCAACTATGCATGGTTTTCCATGAATGTTTGCCCAGCAAGTGAATAATCTGAGCAGTGTCAACAAAAGAAATGAACATTTCTGTCATCAATACAATAATAATGAGATAATAACAAACAGAAACAATGCATAATAATGGGATTTGTGGGGAACAAGAACTACATCCACTTGACAGTTATCAAATAAATTTGCATCACAGTGAACATTTACTGTCTTCAAACAGACTTGACGACCTACAATAAAGTTTGGATGATCTGAGAACACTGATCTCTGGAGCTATATTAGCAGGAAACAGCTTGTTCTTCTGAATGTTCAGACATATCGCTCTATGTTCCGAGTTCATTAGTTCAGCTCACGATATGGTTCATTAGAATGGGAAAGCTCTCGCTCTGTCAAGTCTCTTGTACATGTTCTGGCTTACAGTAACTTCAGACATCCCCAGCATCATTATGCTTCAGTTTTAAGACATGTGTTATTACGTTCTGACCATGCAGAATGAATGTTACAGATATCCCTAATCACAATTCAGTTGAAGATATCCATAACTGATATGAGTCTTATTCCAGTTCATGATATCTATAATGCAGTTTTGACGAGTCAAAGTATAAGTAAACAGCTCATTAAAGTTTAAATGTAACATTCTAGAATGGCACCACTCAAGTGGCAGTGCGTTGAAATAGCCTTTTCTGTCTTAAATCCATGATTTTTGAACTATTTGCTGGGTTTGGATGCTGTTCTGCCTGGATGATTTCCTCTGGTAATTCTGGCACTTTTAACCGTTTGCTATGAGTATCTTTGACAAAAGGCAGTTGTTTACATGAGCACAGACTAGCTGATAAATCACCAAATAACCT
>JBAMYA010000001.1:15733176-15743854 GCA_037176975.1 Arrhamphus sclerolepis | reverse complement strand
GCAAATGAGGAGGGCTGCCCTTCTTGGGCCAGCTCTTCTACTATTGGTCAATAAGCAGGAAGGAGCAGGATCCAGGCATAGATCATTGTGCATGCCTTAGGGACTGTCAACAAATTTACGACCCAAACACTCCTGAGAACCAAATATAAATATATTTCTTATATTACATTAAAAAAAATTGAAAACGGCTTAAAATGAAATTAAATAAAGCCATTAATCTATTTTCAATTGTTTTATGTAATACAATAAATACATATATTTTTCGATGACAGTGCATGTATCAGGAAAAAAAAAAAAGAAAAAATATATTTCCGCTTTTATTTCTGACTATGTCAGTTCTGGTCCTCCATATAAATGTGACTTTACAAGAAAAAAAGAATTGTGATTTTAGTACGAAAAGCTCAGTTTTATGATAAAAAAAATCATGACTGAGTCCAGGAACTAGCGCACAACAACCATCCCTTTAATGGTAACCATGGTGATAATGCGGCCCAGGATGGAGCAGAGTTTTACAGCCCTGACTTACGGTGGTGCGTATGCTGAATGGCAGCTGGACTCTGAGCCACCACGAGCTCTGACGGGGAACTACAGAAAAACCTCAGCCAGTTACCCAGTTAGCGGTTGGTGTGATGGAAGTTACACTGGAGTCCTTGCACACATTTGCTTCCATTACCATACGTGGGCTGGATTTAACTTCCGCCTCCAACTTCACATGACATGCGTGACTTATTTCTTCGCTGCATTAAGCGCCCGTTGCAGTAAAATGTTTTCGCCAGTGAGCTCCGTATTAACATATTGCCCTTTTCATTTGCAGTAGCGCCTGTGCAGAATGTGCATTGACTTGTTTAGTTCTGGATCCATGATATATTAGGTTATGCAGCCTTTTACAGATATTATGCCCACGTGATTTTTTTGATTCTACGCAGCATACTGAATAAGGCATGATATTGATTAGTATGAAAAGTGCATGACTCCATCCATCAGTTCTGGATGGTGTCTGTTAGATTGGATGGGTGTTTTCAAAGATAGAAATATTGATTTAATATCTCAGCATTCATACCTTTGGGTTCTTGCTAAGACTGACAAGCTCAATTTCATCTAAATTATGCTTTTAGGTGCCGCTGTCTGTACTTAATTACTGAACACCTGAATTATTAGATTCTGCTATTTCATCTCAGCAGAGCCTGATGCTTGGTACGTTCTCTTCGTGCCCAAAGCCATTGGAATTGTTTACCAGTCACCAAACAAAACCATTAACAATGAAACTTGTTCTTTTGAAAGCTTGTTTTTCCATGAGGACACACAAGAAGACATTAAAAAAACAAAACTACAGGAGACCCAGACAGACAGACAGACAGAAGACGATGAAGAAAGACTGCTGATGTGACTCAGGCTGTGGGTGGAAAGTGTGAAATACTGAAGGTCTCTTTTTTTAAATATAGATCACTTTAACCTTTTATAGTACATGCTCACTATAAAGATATACTCAAAGAAAGTACATGTGCTTAAGCTGCTAACAAATAATTGTGATTTCAACATTGAACATACTCATCACAAAGAAAGTACATCAGTTATTGTGACTAGTTACTTCAGTGAGAGCAAATTTGGGTCAGTAGTGTGTGAAACTGAAGTCCAAGTTATGAAATCAGCTTGTCGGTGCGCTTTCATTTTCCTGTGATTGATAGAAAACACTGGAACACAGAAGACTCGCTGTTCAGGAGAAACACCTGCTCATGTTAACCAGCAGTAGCTGCACGTCACGCTGGACAGCTCCAGGTGTGGTCATCAGTCCACAACCAAACACAACGTGCCTTGATTCAAACTTTTGAGAGTCACCGTGACCTGGATGACTGAGAGTGCACAACAGGGGGTCCAACTCCAGACCTCAAGGTTGGACACCCTTGGTCTACAACATCACCATTACGATTTAACCCTTTTTCACTACCTCAGGATCTGGACTACTTGCCGTCATGGAGAGGAATATGAAGCTTCACTCTACAGGGTGAGGGACAGGATGGATGTCCGCCCGCTGAGGTCTCCTCAGAGTTGGCCGGACAATGACCCTAAACATGGAATCCAGCAGAGCCCAGACCTCAACCCCCAGATGCTGTATGCTGGAGAGACGTCAGCACCAGATGTTCAGCACATTTAAAGAGAAATGGTCTTGGATTCCCCCAGAATGTCGTTCAGATCTGAACCAGAACTACTGAAAGCTCTAAGGGTTCACTTACTTTTTCCTCCAGCGCTATGAATGTTTGAAAAAAACAAAACAATAAAAGAAATGTAGAGTTTACATGTTATCGTCTTAAATGTGCCATTTGTCCACAAATGTGACTCAAAATGAAAATCATTTCACATTTTATGGCAAATTAATTCCAAAAAGCAGCAAGTTTCTCATCACTCATGATGCTTCCAAAGCACCCTGCCGCATGCAGCCTTTAAAGGGGACACGCAGAGGGCATCTTCAGAGTGAAAGGTCAAGCAAGGAAATGTCTGACATCTTTTGGTCTGCAGTGCAGCGCGAAGAGCTGCCTGAATGGAACTGGAGGAAGAGACTAAAGCAAAAAATACAGAGCGATACCAACAGCATTAAGCCACATTAAAGAAGATTAGGGCGAGCAATCAAGTACTGGTCCCCATGGAAACACCAAGCCTAAACTGTTATCAAGTGGAGCCGGGTGGCTACAGCCAAGACTCAGATTTTACAGTGTGGATAAGCTAAACGTTATCTACCTACAAGCACCCCCCACCTCCCCCCACAATTCTGCTTTGTGCCTGTAATTTGGGATCTTCATCCCAGATAATCTTTGTCCTCTAAATGTATTTACACACGTTCTGCTTATTTATAGCAACACGGAGTAAGGAAAATAAACAAACAAATAAATAAATAAATAACCCATGCATTGAGCGACGCCCAAAAGTATGACGCACGATCATCTTACCTTTTAAGATTTTCACACTTCAACTGAGACCTCTGGTGAGTTCTCCAAGCTGCCTACGCAGTTGTTGGAAATGAGGAGTAGCCCTCTTCTGTTCTCACATTTGAGCGCCACCGTCACGACAAAAACTGTCCCACTTCCCAAGAAGCAAAATTAAAAAAAAAAAAAAAAAAGATTGTGAGGAGCTTTTCAGGCCTCTGATTGGGCTCCCAACAGGCAGCCTGAAAGGGAGGCTTAAATATGAGCGCTAAGCTGGAGCTTCATGATGCAAGGCACTAGTCATGAAAAGGAAGCAGACAGGACGCTGCCGCCGCTTCGAGCCAGAAAATATTGGAACAGCATGGAAAATAAAAACGATAATCCTGAAGAAATCGGTTGTTCAAAGATTTACTTTGACTTGAATGTCATTGCAGACTGAGTTTGTGTTTCATCCCTTTAATAAGAGCTTCAGTACACTCATGTTTGAGCTGGCAAGGTGACTAATCAATAGATATTAATTGCATCCTGTTTTAGCAACATTTTAATGGCACAGGCAATCAAATCAAGGCTGGTGCAGCGAGTCACAACAATAGCTTAAACACAACCATTTCTAATCTCTCGTAAGTGAATCTTTGGCAGCAATGACTTTAAGAAAGCCCCTTGAGCAGCTCTGGATTACACCTGCACGACATTCAGGAGGCATTTCCAAGCGTTCCTGCTTCCACTAATTTGTAGGATGTCAGGTAAAGAGTAGAAGATGTCACAGGGTTCACATGCATTTCCTGCTTGACCTTTTACTCTTACAGTGGCCTGCAAATGCCCTTTTGGTGTCCTATTTAAAGGCTGTGCTCAATGCTTTTACGAAGCAGTACACAATGGAGAGAAGTTCAGAAAATACATTTTTCTGCATGAACCTGCCAGTAGAATAGGTCTTCATCTAAGTCATGGTAACAGACAAAATACAATGTTTATGCTCGTAACACGTAAACAATTATGATTTCCTTTTTCCTTTGCTGAACACACCTTTCAACCACTCACAGTGCTGGAGGAAAAACACAAGCGTACCCTTGGAGGTCCTCCCTGGTCGCAGTCGTGTGGAGGTTCCTCCTTCCTCTTCACCTCATTCTACCTGCTACCTTGACTCTTTAAAGTCGTCTTAGCTGGACAACCAGCAGGAGAGCTACCAAGAGGGAGAGCCACAGGACTAAACTGTCTCCATGTATGGACAGGTTGTCATACTGGAGACAGATGGGTGTCTAGATACGTCCCTTTCTCGCCTCACACAGATCAACTACTCTTGACAATTTGTCTTCAGGCTCATAGGATATAAGGTTCACATCAGCTTTCAGTCAAGGTACCTCTAAAGCACACTCCCACACTTGTTTCATTAATTGGACTTAAGGTGTGCAAACTACCTACTCCAATTATCTTTTTGTTGAAGTAATTAGTCCTTGGATTCGCGTCCTCCAGCGCTGTGAATGTTGAATGGATGTGTTCAAATAATGATATGAGAAATTATAAGTGTGTCTCATCAGCTTTAGCACACTGAGTTTGTGATTAGGCTGATTGATTTTGTCTACTGTGACCCAGATGGAGACGAGATCACATTTTATTGCAAATGAATGTTGAAAACAAGTTAATTCCAAGAGGTTCACCTTCTTTTTTGAAAATTTCCTTCTCAAAGTAACAGTGGTGTCCAAGCGTAGACCTGTCACGTGTCAGAAACACCAGCAGGCAGCTTACGCACAGCGTTTTAGCATTCCTTGTTAACTGATTATCAACACACGGTCCCCGCGTGCTCATCATCCGTTCCACAGAAGTGTTGACGGTGCTCATCCAGGAAGTAGCTTCGGCTTCTACAAATTGAATTGGGAACATTAATATTGCACTCGGGCCCCTGTGCGCTTGGGTAGGGCTCCAGCACAGAGAAGTGAATGCAGACATTATGATCTGTCAAGCATATGCGCTGGGCCCCGTCCATCTGTGTGATGGGCCCCACAGCAGCACTAATACTCCCCTCCCTTTAAAGTGCTGTGGAAACTGGTACAATTAAGGGCCTCACTGGGGGAGGGGGAGGGAGGAAATGGCATAGATGCAGTGCTTGCATGCGGTATCCGTGCACATGTATTTGATGTATATCTCTGAAACATATGCTACTGCGCCTTTATGTCTTTGATGCATAAGCAGAGACCTGCAGATCCTGCACTTTCATGAACATGTCTCTTCACCAGCGTGAACGATGCTTTAACGGAGGTCACCTATCTGCAACCTGGGGACTCCTCTTTCTTGCCTGTTACCAAATGAAGTGTTTCCCCAGGGGCGCCTTATTGCTACTTTCCCCTCGCTAGCAGGGCATGCAGACCCACTGATTAACAAACGCGGGTAAAAGCAGATTAAAACTCTGGTTTTGAAATTAATCAGACCCCCCTCCCCCAAAACCCCACAATACATTTCCTGCAATGCCATGAAGTGCTGAGGAGGGAAAAAATGAGAGGCTTGGGATCGTTTTCCAGTAACAGGGGGTCAAATGGTGGCAAGAGTGCATGGCGCTGAAGAAGAGGAGAAAGATTTGACATTCAGTCATGTGATGTCAGATCTGGCAGAAGCACAGGAAGATTAAGGACAATGAAGTTGCAAATCTTGGAAGACTTCCGAGGCTTTTTGTTTTCTTTTTCGTTTTTTGTGAAAATCGGCTGGATGTGTGTGTGATTGGTCACCCTCTTCAAATGTAGGTCCTCCACCAGAGGCCTGGAAACTTGAGGGTTCCTTGGATTGTATTCTTCTGGACAGAGATGTCTGTTCCCAGAATCTGCCCCGGGATCTCCTTCCAGTCAGACATGTCTGAAATACCTCTCAATGGAGGCATCCAAGGGCCCCCTCACCAGATGCCTGAACCACCTCAACTGTCTCCTCGATGCTGAGTCCTTGTCTGAACTTCTCACCCTGTCTCTAGTGCAGAGTGCAGCCACCCTGCAGAAAAAAACCATCATTTGCATTTTATCTGAAATCATTAAGTACTAACTCAGTTATTAGTTCTTGATCCCACTGTTGATTGATCATACAGATGTGGTCAAAAGTTAGAGATTTACTAGAGGCTGCTGGGACTTGTGGGGTGTCAACAACTGGGATAGACCTTCTATGTGGAAGTTCTTTGTGATAGACAAATGAATTACTGTACAAACATGTCAGCATAACAGACACCACTGACAGGGTGCTTCAGGCAGAAACCTTTTGCAAATGACAACCCATCGATCTAAATTTAACCTTCAGTAGTTGCTGTACAAATCTGATTTTTCATGGCCCGTGCAACAAGTAATTGGTTGGTCCTTAAAGTGCAAGAAAATGCTATATGACATGCTGTAAATGTTTCTGTGCGTGACACAGTAACGTTGTAGGAAAAGCAATGAAAAGGTAATTTTGGAGGCATTTTGGAATTGTGTTGCACCAAAGAAGAAAAGCAACGGAACATTCTTCAGTGGACTCTCAAGGATAATCAATCCAATTTAATTAAAAAAAAAGAATATTATTAATTTGTCGCTTCAAGTTGTCGGTTTCATTGATGAAATTCTTGGTGTGAAATGTGTTTACATTCCCTTTCGTGTCTTTATTCAGTTTCAACCCACTATTTTTCCAGCTTTTTCTTGTCCACTTCATTTAACTTCTTTGTACACATTCATTATTGCATTTATGCCTGCACATTCATTTTCTGTTTCTCATCAGTCTAAAAGTGTAAGTCAGTAGTGGTAGAATGTTCATAATTCAAAAGTATTTTAGTTTGTTTATAAAATGTTATTTTGTTCAAATATGTTCCTCCAATGTCCAGCTACCCTGATAGATCAGATGCACATGTAGCTCTGTCATGATGACGAAAACTAGCCAACAAGAGAAAAAAAAACAACAAATGTCATTATTTTCAAGCAGAATTTGAGAATAACTGGTGTGCTCAAACACTCACCCAGTATCCACCAGTCGCTTGCTGGCTGATGTTGCTGGCAAAGGATTCTGTTTGCCAACTGATGGAACAAATCAAAGACATGCTAATCTGTCTAACAGCTAATGTCAGACAGATCGACATGATCATGTTCAAATTAATCTTGAAGCGTGTCCTTTATCGTTAGAGCAGGTTTGCCAGATGTCTCTCACCATTCGTAAATGAGACGGACCTCATCCACCACAATCCCTAAAAGGTTGTCACGGAAGTCTTTAATTAAACGTTGATGAGAAAGCTGATTCAAACGACCGCTTTCTACCATCCGGACTGCAATGTCTCAACTCTGTCATCACGTTAAACCCTCTTAGAGACTCTCTGCGAGGACAGAATGATCTGATTGGTTCCTTCAACATTTTGGGTGTAACTGAGCCTCAACAGAGGGTATCTAGAAGGATCTGCTGGGAAAACTCAGATTTGCTCGTTCTTTGCTGATATTTCTCAACTAATAATCACCAACTATATCACAAATGAATCTTCAAAAGCATAAATCGCGTAAACATTTGCCACATAGTTAATTTTATTCATGTTGTATCCATTAAGACCACTTGTTTGTTTGCTTGTTTATTGGTTTGGATTTCAGATACGTCCAGCATTTAAAACACCAGTTTCCAAGTCGTGCCAAGAACAGAAGACTGGACAGTCATAATGAAGTTTCTCACTTAACTTCCATCTATCCATTCATCATCTTTACTCACTGATTCCTGTGCAGGGGCTCAGGGATCTGCTGGAGCCTGTCCCAGCTTACTTTGGGCAGACCAGTCACCAGTCCACCACAGGACTACATGCAGACAAACAAGCACACACACACACACTCATTCTACCGAATTTAGAATAAACCAATTAGCATGCATGCTTTTGGACTGTGGGAGGAAGCCAGAGTATCTGGGGAAATCCCACGCAAGAACAGACAAACTCCACACAGAGCGATCCCTGTTGGGACTCGAACCAGGAACCTCCCTGCTGAGACGGCAGTGCTGACCTCCATTTTTAAACATAAGAAGCTATTGTTCGTCCATTTCAATGGAGGGTCCAGTGACCTTTGGTCGCTCCGTAATCATCCTCTGGCTATTTTCAAGTGTAATGTTCATTTCTTTGGGACTGTTTTGATGCAACATGATATAATCAGGCACAGAAAGCAAACATGAATGATGATTGCTGCACTTCTGATTCAGGAGGTGGCGGATGAGAAGAACGTGGGGAAAATGCAAATACTCAACTGCTGCATTTACTGGGCGTGGTGGGATTGTTTACTGATGGAGTCTGTAAAAGATTTAATAACGTTGCTTTTTATTCTTGTAAAACTTATTCTATTACCGTAAATGCAACAAAAGCCTGATTTTGATAGAAATATTTAATCATATTTCTGTCAGGGAAACAAAAAAAAAATACCATCCACAAGCAGAACCTAGGGAAGATTTCTATCAACTTTTATGAATTGGAAATTAAACTTGAAAAACATTCCAGAGCGGTTGATTCTGCTTCTCACAAAGAAGGAAGGTGACTCATCCCAGTACAGCGCGCTCAAATGTAAGTAGGAGGCTGCAGCCAGAAGACTGCTGGTGTTGCTTCAGGTTCATCCAGATCCAGTCAAACTGAGCGTATGAATATTAAACTAATGTTCAGAAATAAACTGGTGCAAACAAAACACAGACCTGGGACAAAACAGACGGAAACGCTTCCCATATGTCTTTGCACGTAAACTCACTAAAGTTTCTGGTTCTATAACGGTTTCTGCAGTTATGGCAGGAGAGACAGAGCTTGGAATTTACAATGCTTTTTATTTATTTAACTGTTAAAATAACTGGACAAAAAGTTTCTTATTGGCTTGTTGGAAGCGTTCTTGGAACTTAAAGTAGTTTTGTCGATGCTAAAAAAGTTTGTTCATTAGGTCTGGAAATGGTAAAGGAATCAATAGAAACTGATAAAAGAGCATCAGTATTGATAAAGTCTTATCAATTGCCATCCCTGCTTATAAATATGTAAAAAGATTGGATTCTGGTCAGATATGCTGAGGTGATACACTCTTTTGGGTTTCCTAGTTGCATGTTTTGCATTGTATGAATTTAACTGGATGGTAAATTGATTATAAAGAATAATTTAATAATAATAATAATTTTTTTGCAACAGAACTGGATTGTAGTTGGACCAGATTTGACTTTTTCACTGGACTGCACAGAAGCTGTTGGAGTTTCCTGTTTTGCTGTGAACTGATGCACTACAAATAAACTGGGCTGAACTAAATTAATAGATCTGTGTGTTTAGCCTCACTGAACTGTGTTTTCAAATTGTCTGTACAACTAAGCAATTAAGTTGTGTAAAGGCCACATTATTGCCTTTAAGGTATGACTGAATGCTGCAGGAGGTGGCCTGTCTTTAACATTTCATCTCTGTAATTATGATACTGCAGTTTTTATGACGTGCTCGATGTCTCCATTAATGAGATCTTCTCTCATGTTTGGACAAAGATATTACTGCGTGAAGATGGCATTGTTTTTTGCAAACACTTCAGAGACGAGTGCTGTGGCGCTGAGGGGAAGCGTCACACTGTTCCACTTATTACTATTATTGTTTTAACAGCCATGCACCAGAGATCTCAGATGTGCCGCTCCGTTCCCCTGTGGCTGAGCTGTCTGCTTCTCCGCTGCCGATACCACATCCGCTGGCTGCAGTGCTGCTTGTATCACCCCCTGCTGCGCCCTCACATCTGTCTATATTACCCCATTCACGTCATCCTTAAAAATAACACACAGAGCAGGAGCTCTGTTTAAAATTTCTCTGTGAGACGTGCACCGCGGGAGGAGCTGGAGAGCATGAAATCTGCTGTGTGATACTAAGTCTGTGTGCAGCTCTGCTTTGTCCAGTGCCTCCTTGATCATTTTTTTCTGTGTGAGCTGCAGCCTCACAGCCTCAGAACATTTGAAACTGTTCTGATAAGTGATTGCTGAGAGCTAAATGGAGGTCAAGTCTTTGCCAAAAGATACAGCATAGGCTAAATAAGAAGATATGGGTATTGTTTTTGTTCTTTTATATCAGTTTCTTAGCAGCAGGAATTACAGTTTTGTGTGAAAACTCATGTTATTGTTTTGAAGGAGATCAATTTGCTCTCGGCATGCATCACTCAGAGTTCTGCAAAGGTTTGCAACTCCTTTTGTATGTGCATGTTTAAAAAATAAGATAGTAGTTTGCTCAGCAGGTTTATCTTCCGTTCAGGCTCATTAATTATGCCCAGAAGTCTTGGAGAGCCAATCAGATCAGTGTATCCTTGTACAGCGTCTCTGAGAGGGCTTAACATGATGATGACAGAGCTGAAATGTCGTAGTCTGGAAGGTGAACCGATTGTTTAAATCAATTTTGTCACAGACAGTTAAAAACTTGGACCTCTGTGACAGTCTCTTGGAGATTGTGGTGGATGAGCTCCATCTTATTTACAAATGCTAAGAGACATCTGGTAAACGGTAAAGGAAGCTATTCAAGAAGTAATCTGAATATGAACTCTCATACTGGCTGAGTGTTTGAGCGCATCGGTTTCTCTCAGATTCTGCTGAAAAAATGACAACAATGGTTGGATTCCAAGTTAATAATATTGGCGTCTCTCCATAACATTCTCCAAGTTGGCTCGTTTGCATCGCTCTGAACGCTCTGATTGGTTGAAGCACTACGTGCAGAGACAGTTTGAGAAGCAACAGTTGGTCCCGTCTCCTGGATGAGGAGGTCCCATGACTCGTTTTCAGGCCCTTTACAACAGAAAGGCTGAAAGATTAAAGACTCC
>JBAMYA010000001.1:15705676-15730676 GCA_037176975.1 Arrhamphus sclerolepis | reverse complement strand
GATTCTGAAAGCTGAGAAGCAGGTTTGCGCTGATATTGAAGCAACATCACACTGGAGGTGGCGCTGTTATTCAGCACAACAGCGCCACCTCCAGTGTGATGTTACTATTATACAAAAGTTCTACAAGCGTACTTTATTAGTTAGTAATAACCGACAAGAGATTATGATTTGTTTCTTTATTTAATCATATATTTAGCTCCGCCAACACAAAAAGTTCTGAATCTGCAACACATAAACACTTCCTACACACAAACTTGCATATTACCTTTGTATCATTTACATTTATCTGAATGTTTCCATTACTTAAACTCCTCCACTTGAGCTAGAAGCTCATCCCCAACCTGGAGAGATCATTCTACCCTTTTCTGACTGGGAACCATGGTCTCAGATCTGGAGGTGCTGACTGTCATCCTGACTCATTCACTCTCAGCTGCGAACTGCTGCAATGAGGGCTGAAGGTTCCCATCCGATGATGCAAGCAGGACCACGTCATCTGCAAAAAGCAGAGAAGAGCCAGAGCCCCTCTCCTCCTGAGCGCAGAAATTCTGTCCATGAAAATTCTGAACACAATCTGTGTCAAAGATCAGACCTGACAGTCCAAGTCTCACTGGAAAAGAACCTGGCTTACAGTCAGAAATGCGGCCCAAACTCCCACTGCGTTTGTACAAGGACATTGTAGCCCGTAGCAACAAAACCCGTACCCCATAGTCCTGGAGCACTCCCCATAGGACACTCGGAGGGACGCAGTCAAGTGCCTTCTCCAAGTCAACAAAACACGTGTGGAGTGGACCCCCTCCAGGACCATGACCAGAACACGACATTGTTCCACTTGAACCGGAGGTCAGACTCTCGACCAAACTCTCTTCTTCAGTGTCCCTGCTTGGACCTTATCAGGGAGACTGAGGAATGGGATTCATTCACTTCATAATGGTCTTTTTCGTCTTTACTCTGAACTTCTCTCAGATCTACATGAAACAACGAAATAAAACAACCCCAGTGAATAAAGATGCCAACGTAATGGCTTCACGATCCTCCGCCTGGTTGCTCCTGGCTCCCATTGGGAGTGGAAACACCGGGTTCTGGCTTTGCTGCAAGTTTGCTCAATCAGGACTGAGGATCGACTCCTGGGACACTTCTCAAACCCTCCCACGGCACAGAATAGTTACGATTCTCAGCAGCTTGTGCCTGGTGGGACCCAGCGGGATTCCCAAGTCAGCCACGATTACAAACCTCTCCAGAACATCCTGGGACATCAAGCACTTGATTGTTTTATTGTCCATCCACGTAAGTCAATCGACTCTCACTTATTCAGGCCCACCCCTGCTTGTGCTACGTGCAACACACCTCCCAGGATCATAAGACCAAACAACAGAGAAGGCAGCAGCATTGTTCTTTTAAATATTTGCATTTATTTCATAGCGACAAGTGCAGCGTGAGACCTAAAATACACGCAGACAGATTCATCTCCATTCTCTCACTATTTGCAATGTTTCCCTGCTTCACGATGCTTGAGTTATTCAATATTTATTTATTCCTAAACAGGAGAACTGTTGTGCATGGAGGCATTAAGAGCATCTTTACATGTGGAATGCTGGTTTCAAACATTTCATTTACAAATTCTTAGAGACATCTGGTAAACTTGCTCTAACAATACAGGAAGCTTATTTTAAATGAAGTGTATCTAATTTTAAGAATTCTAGCCTAGTAGATTGTTTTTACTAGTTGGCAGATTTTCTTTTTTTGCTTAATGTAAACAATTTGACTCGATTTAGGAATGTTACAGTTATGTCTAGAAGGGCTGTTTTTGAAGTGTGACCTGTTTCTTTTTCCTCTCCGATTGTGGTTTCTGTTTTGTATTTCATCAAGTTTTGTTTCTTGTTCAAGCTTCATCTAGTTTCTGTTTTGGATTTTAGTCCTCTTGTTTTTGTGCACAAATCTTCATCTGCTTGGCTCTAATTAACTACTACACGTTGACGTGACCATTTTCTGATGATCGACGTTGAAAGATGGCGCCGCATTTCAGCTCATTTCAGCTTAACATGAGACGCGTAGGAATCCCCGCGCTGTTACGGCCTGTTGCACAGAAGCAAACAAAAAGTTTCTTATTCCTTACTGGCTGCTTTGGATGTTTGTAAGTGTTGTCGACCAGGTTTCTCTAATCCACTTCTTATTTCACATATTTCCTGCAGAAGTAAAACAAATATAAAGCTTTAATAGGATTTCTGTTCCTTCTCTTTTTTAATGTCACATCCCAAAATACATGACATTTCAAGTGTAATTGCACGTCACCCTATTTGAGCAAGTTAAAGGCCACACTAGTAGTAACAAAGGAAATGGCAATGCTTTTATGTCATGTGTCTTTCGATTTAACTGACTTTCATAATTACAGGGTTAAGCTGGACCAAATTAAGACTGAAGTCTTTGGATGGGTGTTGAAGGTGGCATTTCCACTTGGACTCTATTAATGCATAAAATTTGATTTCTTTATGTGAGAAATTTATTTCATTCTTTCTATTTGCATTTTTAGTGGAGGAGACAAACAACAGGAAGCACTGATTAATGTCTGCTTCCTTGTGGACAGAAAAACTAAAGTAGGCCATTATACAGTCCAAAGGTACAAAAGTAGCAGAGTCAGAGAAAAATTTCATGTGTTGTTTTGCGATATGCTTCCAACATCATTTTCTTTTAATGTTTAACCCTGACCAACAGCGTACGACAGCAAAGCTGAAGGCTGATGTCCTTGGACAACACAGAGCACCTGTGTAAAACCCTCTTTCATCCTGGACGACAAATATCACCATGGTTTCCATTAAAGGGTCGGACATTCTTTATATTCTTTATATTCTCAGGCAGGTATGTCAGATTTCCTGCTGGTTCCTGGTCTCAATCATTTAAAAAAGATAAAAAAATAAAAATAATTTATCTTGTCTCAAATTTCATAAAATCCTTTCACTGACTTTTATCATAACATTTAGGTTTGTGTGATAACGTCACAATTTTGTTATTATATAATCACAAAAAAACTTTTTCATTCACGAAAAGTCAAATAGTCACATTTCGTTAAATGTCACATTTTTATTCCATAAAAAAGTGATTTAAAAAAAAACTTTTGATCATTTTTTTTTTCTTATAAAATCACAATTCTTTTTACAAAGTTGACTTTTTTGTTGAAAAAAAAAGCAGATTAGGTTGTAAAATTAAAAATTTGCAATATTTTTGATCATAAATTCACAATTTTCACAATATTTAGTGTTATATGCACATTTAACCAACCATAAAATTGCTACTTTTTCTATCATTTTCACTGTTTTATTATGAAAAAAGGTTAATTTTACAAAAACACTGGAAATAAAAATAGCACCCTTTTTGTTATAAAATCCTTTACAAGTAAATCCTGACTTTTTGACATAAACCAGCTATAACGCGTGTGACATTGAGTTGGTGGAGTAACTTCAACTTTCACACCTCCTACCCACCCAGGGGGCATATTTCATGTTATAGTGAAATATCTCTTATGTGACAGTGTCATTTCATGTAAAATGTTTGCATGGTGCATTTTGAAGTGCTAGTCGTGGGATATATGATGTTTTTAGAGTCCAGAAAGTGCAGAAAGTTTACATTTTTGACCTTCTACTGTGAAACCTACTGTGGAATGAAGCACATCGATCCTCTTTCAGACATGGGGTGTGTAGCCCACTAATTTAGCGCTGCGTTTAGCCTGTCATGACCAGATGATGCGTTAACATAATCAACATAATGTAATGTATCTGACGCAAATGAACAGTAATTCAGGAATGCAACAAATTAGGAGATGACAGAAAATTGGAATGAGTGCAAAATCATTACGCTAACTGCTGGCTGCTCATGCCAGGGAAGACATTTTCCTGCAGATTAGTGACACTGCATGAAATCCAGTCAGCTGCGATGAAACTGCTGAGGCACTCTGCAAAAGAGACATCTACAGAAACAAATTGCAAGTGATTGATAGATTGAAATCACTTCCCAATTCCATGACACCAGCGCTCATCCGTGCTGAAGCGGCTGAGAGAGCTCCATATGGGGCAGCCGCTTCTGGCTAGTCCCGTTGCTGCTATCAAGCTGCAGGACAGGCACCAGTGCTGGTTCCACTGGTTATCATCAGAGGAAAGCATCTGGGTTTTTCTACCTTATGCTCATTTTCATGCTGTAATACGATGATGTGAGTATGCCATAGTGGGAAACCTATGTCATTAGCTATGCTGTAGCCTGATGTGCACCTCTGCACAAATGTAACTTTGCATCAGGTCAACATGGAATGCAGCAAATGTGATTGGTAGTACTGTTATTGTTCTTCATATTTCCCACTACTACTCCATCGCCGTTTCAAAGTGATAGAGAGATTGCTGCAATGTCACTAAAAAATGCTGCTACTCAACATTCATCAGCTTCAGCTCACACAAGATTTGTTTTTATGCTTTCCTTGCAATGTCTGAGCGGTATACAGGAGGCAAAGAAAAGCACCACAAGCTCCAGTGCTGCAGAAGAAGAGCCCACTCCACCCACACCCACACCAAACATTTGGTGGTGTAATTACAGAGCGAGACAGCCGACTACAGAGAAGCATGAATGCCAACAACAGCGCAGGTCCTACGCGTAGGCCATGTGTGTAGTTGCTACGCAGAGCCAAAAATCACGTTTCAGCGGTGACTCAAAGAGCTGGACATATTTTAGTACGTACGTGGTTTTATACGGGTAACAGTTGGCACGCGGGTCCTGCAGCAGTTTGGATGACAAACCAGGTAGACGTGATTTCATTCATAAATTTGTGTCTCACTGCTTTGAAGTTTCCCTGACATCTTTGAAAGCAGGTCATGTCAAAGTTGATTTCATCCTGGGCCACATCATCACCATGGTTACTGTTAAAGGGCCAGCTATTCTGTACTGTCTCAACCAGCTATATTGTGTGAAGTTTTGCTTTTTCTTGGTTGTAAAATGTCAGAAAAAAAGTGATTTTTTTTTTGTCACAACAGCTCAAATTTCACAACATTTATGGCTTGAGGCTTTTGTACTTAAAGTCACGAATGTTTCTTTTTAATCTCAAATTTTGAAAATCTAACTTGATTCATTTTTAAAGAGCCAATTTTATAATCTCACCTCGTTGTTCATAAAAAAAAAAAAAATGTTATAAAATTACATGTCTAAAAAAATGCAACATTTAACATGAAATTAAAACCTTGGTACTGCAATGAATGTCAAATTTCTTGTAAAATCACAATTTAATTTTATTTGTAAACGAGCAAATTTCATTGTGAAATTTCAAATTTTGGATTTTTTCCCCCCAAAACTGAGACTTTTTACTGTGCAATCACAAATTATGACTTTTGACTTAGAATTACAATTTTTGATATAAAATATTAACTTTTTTGCATTTTGTCAGTTGTGAAATTAGAAATGTTGTATAATTTCAACTTTTTGGTCTAAAAATTTAATTTATTTATACAAATATATATATAAAAAGGTTAATTTTACAATTTAAAATTTCAAAAAAATTGTCAAATAGCAAACTTGACACAATGTCACATCTTTATTTAATTAAAAAAAAATCGCAATTTTCACAGAAACTGCAACCTTTATCATAAAATTGAGGCTTCTGTAGTAAAAATTAATGTCTTTCTCATCAAATTACAAATAGAAAAAGTGGGCTTTTTGTTAAAAAAAAAAATTTTGGTTGTAAAATTGAAGATGTGCAACACAGTTTATCGTACAATTACAAATTGAAAAATAATTACATTTTAACTTAAAATTATTTTTTTTGTTGTAAAATATCAACTTTTTGCAAGTTTGAAAGTTTTTCTATTATTAATGTTTGTCATAAAAAGCTAATTTACAGAAATCACAAGTGTTGGCAAAGATTAATCACTTCTGTGAGATCTTTACTAAATCAGGACTTTCTGACATAAACCAGCTGCTCCTCCTCAGTTACTCCACTTTTTGATGTCAGAACTGAATCAAACAAGCAGTCGCATGGAAATTTCCTCAGAAATGTTCCAGAAGTTCATGATTGTCTTTTCACGCCCTGACGGGCCAGAAAAAGTGATGAAGTGCGCCTGATTTTGGCCCGCAGGCCTCGAGTTTGACGCATTTGCTTTAAAGGAAGTAACTCGTTTAGTGAGGTTAAAACTTTGAACAAACCCCCATTAAGGAAACCTCTCTGCCCCAAAACTTAGCATTCCACACACCCCATTCCCGAATCCCCCCCGCCCCCCATATGATCCTAATCTGTGTGCTCTTCCATGCCCCCTCCTAACCGTTGCTACCCCACTTTTCTCCCAATTACAAAGCTCTGTCAGCAGGGTTGACAGCGGTGCACTAAGCAGTGCAGGGGAGGCAGACGCTCGGCTGTTTGATCATTCTCTGCACATCCACGCAGAAAGCCACCCTGGATAAGCACACACTTTACAGATAACGTCCTTGTATCATTTAAATGTTAATAGGCTTTCTATGGGCTCAAACCCACATTTATTATTGTGCAAATGAGCCAATTTCCCCATATCGGTGCTGTCGTTAGAGCTGGCATGTTTAGTTGTCTGAACATAATTAGAATTATTGTACTGTAAGGAAAAGAGAGAAAAAAGATGGAGGGAGAAAAGGGAAGAGAGGGAGCTTGTGGTTTGTTCTATGCAGAGTGGGACAAGCTCTTTGGTGAAAGTTTCCTTTGAGAAAGAAAGCAACATTCTCACTTTCTTTTTCATCCCACAGATTTATGGATCTCCCCAATTTTCCATCTGCTTTCTTCTTTTTCCTCCTTAGACATGATTGTTGGCACATTTTGCCTCAGTGGGGAGGAGGAGGAGGAGGAGGAGGTGGGGAGTGTTGTGATGTTGGAGGTGGAGTGGGAGAGCAGGAGAGGGAGTGTTAGCGAGTAGATGAGAGACAATAGCAAATCATGCAGAGTAGTTATAAAGCTGTTGCATTGAGTTCAATCAATGCTTTACAAATCAATTTCAATATCAGGGATCAGTCAGGGGCCCCTGAAGCCAGAGCGAAACAAACGCTGGCTGACGGTGATTTATGCTCCAGAGGGACACGACGCTGTCAGCGTGTGCAGACTTGTGTTTTTGTACATTTGTTTGAGCAGTAAATGTGAGCATTTAGATGTAATTTAGAGGCTGTCAGAAGATATCATCATTGGTTTCTCTTGTCGGATTACAGTCTCATAGAAGCTGAATACTAATGACTCCTGGTCCGCACTCATTCTCTAGAAAAACCACACAGTATGTCAGTGATTACTCCGTTTTGCAATAGTCTCTGTCAAATAAATGTGCGCTACAATATTGTGAAAGAACATTCCTGCCTATATGCTGACAAAAGATATTAACAATGGGGATGCCAGAACATGCTATCCTCATTTACATGATTACGCTTTTATTTTGGGATTCATTGGATGAGGTTCGTACCCTTCTGTCTGAATCACTGTTAAGTCTTGATTCCATCAAGGTAAAACCTATGAACCTGGAACTGGAACAGGGGCCACCCCTTCCTTGGTACCTTCAGCCATTTGGTCTCCAGTATGGTGGACAGACAACTACCAGTAACGAAAAGGAGAGTATATAATGAAGAGACAAAACGAGCTAGAGCAGCAAGAAAGAAAAGTGTGCAAAGCGACATGACTGAGAAACTGAAGCAACGTTCTCAGAGAAGGATAAATGGTCATCCACCATGACACCCTGGTTCTCAGTGGCCTTCATAGGAGAGGTAAGCTACTATTTATTCATACTCTATTTGTGTTTTTCTTTTTTTATGAGCTCTGATTACATCTGTTAGATTTGCGAGCGAGTTCAAGGTTTGGTGAGGATCCTTAATCATGAATCTGCAGAACGCCTCAAAGTTGGAACACCAACACAGGTCCAGCATACTTCAACATTAGCCAGTCCAAGGTAAAACAGTCCGAACTGTCTGAAGCAGGAACTAAGAGTATGTAATAAAACCATAAACAAAGTCATACATCTTGGTGTTTTGTCAGTCATAGATGACCTTCTACTTGTGCTAAATACTTATGAATGCAGATAGAAAGTTACTGCTGCTAATGTGCCAGAAATCACAGCTGGAACAGAAATCCATGTTTGTGATTGGTTGACGGCCCCAGTGGACCTCAGCTCTGGTGAGCTGACCAACCAGTACAGCGACCTCCAACCAGCAGAAAAAAACGTTTTTGACGGTGATGACAGCTATGGAAGCACTGGTAGTAAACAGAGAAGTAAATGAAAAATAAACAAACACAAATAAGCTACATTGCAAGCGTTGTTTTTACACTGAGGTACATTTCATTTCAAGTTATCATTTCTTTGTTTACTGTTTTCCAATTTGAGTAATATATTACTCTAACAATAAGAGATGGATTGATTGTTCTTATGAGTTATAACTCAAGATACTTGCAGTTTCCTTAAAATGAAATACAATAAATGCAATGCCTTCAATGCAGCGCATAATCGTCATTGAGTTGTTTAATAGTGTATTATTACTATTTCTATGAAAAATTCTTCTGTAAATAAGTCTTTGCTCGTGTTTCAGTTACTCTTATCCAACTGCTCTTGCATTTCATTTGGAGGAGATCCTAATATAGTGTACTTCATGCTTGGCAGCATCACAGGACAAATTAAGCCCAAGTTCCATTTCTTTTTACTTCTCTCTAAGCAAATTAGCGTCCTTAGAAAGAAAAAAAAAAGATTTGTGCTTCTGAACAGAGTACATGGCAGGTATGCTCAGGACTCTGATGGGCTACTACTTATATCTCAGAAGTGAAAGCAGTTCCACAGCACTGTGTGCATCCAGTGGTTCCAGCTGTTTTCTCCAATACAGAGAAAGCAGAGCTCAGAAAAGATCTCATCACAGGGCTGCTGCCCTTTTTGGGGTGCACTCCTTTAAAAAACACCAGGCTTGAGCTGGTCCTCTGAGCTGTGGCCCACAGAACAAGGGGACAGGGTGTCTTTCGTGTTAGCCGCGGGTACGCCTTGATCTTATTGTATTCCAAGTTCTCACCACCTCAAGTTCGTCCTGAGAGACAGAAAATAACCAGTTAGAGAAGTTGCAGTCAGTACGACTTCCTTTTCCACTGCTCCCTGCTCGGGGTCGCTCACAGCGGAGTGATCCACATGATTAGCTTGACGCCGGATGCTCTTCCTGACACAACCGGGATCCAAACCCGGACGTCCCGCGCGGTAGGCGACTGACACTAAAGTAAACTAAACTAATCTAAATGAGTGCACTTCCTATAATGCGTCCTCTGCCCAGAAAGGTTGCTCCAGAACCCTCTTTGAGAGAAAGCATAATGGAAAATGCAGGTACTGTTGAAAGGAATGCTTTATTTTACTGCTCCAAGTTTGTTCCAGAGAGAATGCTTAAAGATGGACAACCCAGTAACTGCTAGCCATCCATCCATTAACTTCCGCTTATCCACTTTCAGCTAACAGGGGAAGCAGCCTAAGCAGAAGGACCCAGACCTCCCTAGATCTGTGTTCCCAGACCAGTTATAATCTCTCCAATGTCTCCTGGGTCCTCCTCCCAGTTGGACACACCTGAAACACCTCCCGAGACGGGGCAAAGCCTGAACTGATTAAGTTGGTCCACCACCTGCAGGGGGGCCTTGTTAGTTCAGCGTTGGGTCCAGCTTAAAATGTGCAGTGGCTGAAGACAAGGGCCTCGACCCGACCCTCGGTCACCGAAACTGGCAATTAGTGGACTAATTTTCAGCGCTAACTCTTGGAAACATTCACACTGTTGAAGTGTAAATATAATCAGTATGAATTCCATCTGAGAATAATCAGTTTAGATTAAAGCTTTCTTTCTAACTTTTGTTTTTATTTTTGTAAGTTTTCTTTTTCTTCTTATAGTTTTTTCCTTTTTTTTGTCCACATGCTGGAAGAAGCAGACACATTTTGAAAATCTTGGACAAGCTGGAAAATGAAAATGCTGGAAGTAGCATTAATATCCTCCAAAATTATATAAAGTTGTAAAATACTGTTTTGTAACACTGTTGAATAATATATTACATTGGTGTAGGCCATAAAATGTTACTTAATTCCTCCATAAACATTACTTCAGTAGATTCTTCTTGCACACAGCTAGCTTTTACTGCAATACATTATTTATCACCTGGGTTGAATAAAGTATTGTTGAATTGAACTTAATTGAATTTAACTGAACTGAATTTAATTGATTTCTGTTTGTTTGTGTGTGTGTGTGTGTGTGTGTGTGTGTGTGTGCAGTACTTTTGACAGAGATCTTGGCATTGATTCTTTTATCTAGTTTGGGGTCTGAATATATTAGATGTTGCAGTTGTTAGCTGCATGAGGACTGAAGCACAACTGCTGCCAACTTTCTCCAAGAGGTCAGCTGTGAAGTTCGCTTAATGTCGCAGGAACTGAGGAACGTCTGAGTACCCAGCACCCCCTTCATGACTCTGCACGTAGATCTGGCGTGCTGCGCGCGTAAACAAAGCTTCCTTTTTCTGTGACATGTTCCTGGTGATTTGTGCTCTGGAACATCTGCATCTTCCTCACAGGAAACAAATGTCTGTCACGCTCGGGTCGACCCGGTAGCAGCCTCCAGATCGAGCCACTGTGCTTACGTGGTGACCAGCAGTAACCTCACAGTCCATCCATTGACTGCAACATCATAAGGCTTTAGTTTATCGCATGACGTTCTGATAAAGCGAAGGGCCCGCTCCAGCTCACCACGTCATAGACGGTGTGCTTGCTGGAAATGCACTCCTGGATCTAAGATCTTGACTAGCAATCTCATTGTTTGCTGAGAAACTGCAAAACCCTTTTGAATAGCTCACAGATGTAAAAACCAAACCAGCCTTGCAGTAAAACATTACTGGATGTTTCCTTTTCCACAAAAGAGAACATTTCTTCCATGTTCATTTAGTTCTTCTTTTTTTTTTTTTTTTGAACAAACACATTTTCATTAACATTCCTTTCAAGGTCCTGATACTTGTGATAATGTGATGTTGAAGTGCCAAAAGATGAAGCATTTCCTTTTTTGTGAATCCTAAAATGAAGTATATTAAGTATAATAAGTAATATTAATAAAGTGAGCTATGTCTCTCATTTAAACACTCTTTTCTCGTAACCCAATATTACAATTTGATTCTAGTAAAATTATGTTTTATAATAAAATCCCTACTTCATCCTGGATTTTCGACTTTTTTTGTTCTCATTAAATTATCACTTTATTCTTTTTTCTTCTCATGGTGGACAGAAAACTGTCTGACTGTAAAACTGGTGTTTGAAACAAAGATTTTTTTTTTTTCTTGTCACCTTCATATGATTTTCTTTCATATTCATCTATTTTTGTCTGTTAGGGCTGCACACGTTTCAAAAACCGCTTCAACAGTAAAGCTTCTACTATTTTCTGATGTTGCTAAAGAACAGCGAGTAGTGAATGGTTTCAGGTGTTATTTTGCAGGTCTGCTGTTCCTTTAAAACATGTCTGATTTACACGAGTACAGTGTTTTTGTTGCATTTTTGTTTTGGAGATTCTTCACATATTGTCTCCTGGGGGACAGCTCAGGACTGGAGACAAACCAGCAGAGTCCAGACAATCTTCTTCCTTCATGCTTTCATAATGTGTGCACAATGTGGTTTTAGAAAATGCAGGAGGATGGACATCCCTGGAAAAGATGTGGTCGTGAAGGGCGAACATGTTGCCCCAAAGTCTTAATGTACTTTTGTGAATTAATGCTGCTACTGCAGAAGTGATCTGTCCCACTAAGACCATCAGAGACTGGTTTTTGGACTTGTTGCTGATTAAAATTGTGGAATATTGATCTCAAATCCCTCTTAAGCTCAAGGGTAACTCGTAAGTGGTATATGAATGTATCTCTATAGAGTAGTGCTTCTTTAAAGGTTTCCCACCGTGAGACTGCATGAGCTGTTGGGGAATGAAGGTTCTTGGAGCGATGCCATCTGAGGTATTGGAGATCACAAGTGTTAGTCCAACAACACCTTCAATCCCTGAGTGACATCACCCAGTGCTGAAATGAATTGTGGGTTCTGTGTGTTGCGTCAGGTGGGTCTGAGGCATCAATGAATGCGTCAGCTAATCAGGTTCTGGCTAGGCAGCTGGATCCTAACCAGTGAAAATGGTATGTGGAGGTGGGTCCATCTATGATCGAACCACGTCTGCAGTCACACAGAGACACGAGTCTCAGAGATGAAGCTTGGAAGGTCGTGTCAGAGACGGTGGATGAATCTGGTCTGACTGCATTTGTGTGTCGGTACCCAGCATTGATGCGTCGCTCATAAACGAGTCTACTTGAGCTGATGCTTTTAAATGCAGTCTTCCTTTTCCATAGAACATAGTTGCTAGAAATTAGCTGCTGTGCGAGCAAACTGTTGCATGTAAATTATGAACTGACCCCATATTCTTTGAATCCTTTATTAGGTCTATCTTTTGAGATGGTTCACAGATAGGATTGGTTTGCCCTTGGTGAAGAACTCCATTCACGTCTCGGGGCACTTTTCTTTTTCTTTTTAGTGCCTGTGAATCTGCCTGCAGATAGTTGGATGGCATGGCTGAAAAGAGGGACACCTGTTCTGCCATGCCGGCTTTGTGAGCCGCCTCTGAATACTGGACAGAAAACGATTAGATGAAAAAGAAAAAAAAGAGAGATGGTGTCCAGCAAAAATGATATCCAAGAAGATGCATAAAAGACAGTCGATTGAACGAAGAGGGAGGCATCAGATTGTGTTGTCAAAGCCTGCAGTCTTCAGGGACGTCAATCATCCCCACTGCCTGGCAGCACATGACCTCTATCACGTCCCTCATTCTTTCCTCTGTCTATAGTGCACTTTTCTCTTTTTACCTTGGCAGTCACCCTCTCCCTGTTTGCCTGTCTGTTACCATCTTCCTTGTACCTGGAATTGTCTGTCTACCTGTCTGTCACATTTTCCTCCACTGCCCTGTCATTGTTCTTTCAACCCCTCCTCTTCATCCTACTACTCTCACATTTCCCACATGATCCGCAGCTCGCTACTCCAGATCTATTGAAAGCCTCGTACGCTTCTCCTCCACTCTGCCATATTTTGCTACCAACATAACTTGTCATCACAGTTCATGTAGTTTCAGATGCACTGAGGCAGTAACCAGCCTGTTGAAGGCCATCTGTTAGCCGATCTGACAGGACTGGCAGTGGCCGCAGGCACTGGCAGAGTCTACTGACTCGCTATGGTAACAAAACCACACACCGAGTGAGACAGCCAGCTCTCACACTGGCTTTGTAAACAGTGGTTGTTTTAGGCGTCTTACAAGGAAGCTCAAACTTCCTTAACCTTTCACAGTCTTGCCTTCTTCTCTACTTCTCTCTAAGCATTTTAAGTCTTGCACTTTGACGCTGCGTCCATGGTTTTCGTCCTCCTCTGCAACCGGCTCAACCGGGCAAAAAGGTGTGAAACTGCTCACAGCCTTTTCTGAAGCAGATATGTGTTCTTGCCCTCGTGATTTCTGGAGCCTTAACTGCAAAAGCTGCATCCTATCAGAAGACACCGAGCACAGGGGTCTGAATATGTGTTGGATACGTATGTGGACATGCATCGATAGGGCCAGCCAAAAATAAAAATAAACAGTCCTCTAAAACGGTTTATGTGGCATTATAGACATACAACTGCACATTTAGTCAAAATTCTTTGAATTCTATCACTGGAGATTTCCTCTCTGTGAGACTAACAAGCTGTAATTTTAAAACTGGGTTGAGACTGGAAATGACCTTTGAAACCATCAAGTTGTGTCTCTTCAGTCTCATATTTCGTCTCTTTTATGAGAAACAAAAGAGTCATAATAACCTAATCCATGCTTAGTCAACCAGCAGTGCCAGTGCAGTCAGGTTTTGATTTTATAACAAGGCTAAATGTGTTTGATCTGTGGAGTAACTAACAACAGAAAACACATATGCGGTGGCTTCTGTAACTAGCAGGTGTTTTAGATCGACTGAATGGAAGATGGTCGACACTGACAATGTAATAGGCTACCACGCTGTTAGCTCATTACTGTGCTTTCACATGTATGTGTTGCGTCCATCAACTGCGTCCGTCTCCATAGACTTTGAATGGGGTGACATCATGCATAATGAACAACGGTCCGATGCTTCCGTCAAAAGTTGAAAAACGTTCAGTTTTTGACGCATCAACACGTGCGTCAGCCAACCAGGTTGCAGCTAGGCAGGAAATGCTACCCAGTGAAATCGTACGTCTATAGCAGCCCGTATCCATATCTGTCTGTGATCGGACCTCACACGACTGGCATACAGAGGAAATATGAGTAATCTCGCTGTTCAGTTGTCCTCTTTTGTTATGATCAAGTTTGCAGTCACACAGAGACGCCAGTCTCAGAAATGAAGCTTGGAAGGACGTGTCAGAGATGGTGGATGAATCTGGTCTGACTGCATTTGTGTGCCTGTGAACAGCAGTGATGTGTCGCTCACCAACATATCGATGCTTTTAAATATAATCAACACTAATTCGAGTTGATGTAGAGAATCAAAGGAGCCAACACCCATCCAGTTGGAGCTAGCTCCCCACTCACTCAGCTCACTGGCTACTTTTCCACAGAGCATAGTTACCAGCAGGTCAACACAACAGTTTCTCTTCCTGGATGTTTCAGAAGCAGTTTATTTTGTTTTTGGTTTTTTTTTCTGGTCAGGGTGACGCAGTCAAGCCGATGCATCGGAACACTTCCACCGTCGTGTGTCGCTGCAGCGCGTATGTGTGAATGCACCGCTTCTGTGATGCTGTCTTGCACTAGCTGGTCTTTTGTTGTCATCCAAGAAAGTAGGTTTTAGTTTAGGATGTAAATCGTGGAGTGCTCATCTGTTCTATTCTTCTCACCTGTTTCTGCTCATTTGTCCAGCATCCACTGTAAATTAGTGTAATATTCCAGTTGTTTAGCTAAGACATTCCTGTGTGCGTTTTAATTTGTGGTTGGCTGCCACGCTCTGAGAAGATTCCTCCAAATGTCTGACTCTGCTTCATATCTGTTGCAGCCTGTCTTTGGTTGCAAAATGGTTCTATCTCACCTTTGGTTCTGTTTCATTGAGATCTACCACCACCGTTATTCAGCTACAATGGACCATTTTTCCCTCAAATGCGCATCTTTTGTCTGAGACGGCCGAAATCGTAGTGTGAACCTGGCATTAGATGACCCAGAGTCTACACCTGCATTCTGCACGTGCTATTCAGCCGTCCAATGAGCTTGTTGGTTGAGGTACACTGAAAACTTGATTGTCAGTTTGCACAAAACAAATCAAACATCATCAAAGGCCATAAGTGATGTCTGCAAAAGCTAATGACGATCAGTGCTCTATCCCTTATGAGTCACATACAAAGCTAACGGAAGTGATTATTGTAATTTCTTGGCTCTTTTAACCAATAACAGTTTGATGAGATTTTATTAGTCATTTGAGTCTGTACAGAATGTGATTAAGGGTCTCATTAAGCACTGATTATGTTCCTCTAAAGTAGTAAGCAAACTAGGCCGGCTTTAAGAGAACAGAAATGAGATGTTAGTCATGTACGACAGACTTGCTCATACCAGCGTCGCCACCCAGTTCTCACTCGAATAAACAAGCAACCTCAAACAAGCAAACATTACACCCCACAAGCCACTGCAGACTTATTTAAAACCCGTTGATTTGGCAATTAACTTTGCCTGAGCAGTTGCTTTGCTGCAAAAGCTTTGTATCGATTTGCTTTTATGTGACGCTGGAATTCACATCACAAAAGCTGAAAATCAGTGGTTCCACCAGTGTGTGATTTTCAAGAGACTGCCTTTAATCACTGCTCAAACCAAATATAGATGGCACAACTAAAAAGTGTCTCAGTGGTAAACTAAAATGATCTGCACCTAATCAGCTTTAATCATTTCAGTTTCTTCCTGAGGCAAACGTCAATTGACAGTGGTGAGATTCCAGCCTTATTATTGAATATGCTGACATTTACAGTTTCCAGCTAAAGTTAATTAGCTTTGGTGTCTCAAGCTTTTGATGTACTGCCAAACATTTTGTCTGCCACTAAACCTGGCTGCTCTTGACGCAGACTCTTGTTTAGTGGAAGAGAAACAACGTAGAAGTTCCTCGTAATCTTTAATAAAAATATATCTCCTCATATGCGGCGCTTCAGCAGGTTATTCCTGGAAAGAGCTGGGATTAACTGTCACAGGTGTTCTCCCTAGAAACACCGAGCAAATGTCTGTGTTTTGATCCTTTACGGGAAGATAAGCATGAAAAATTCCATAACATCGAGCTATCTGCTGTATTATCAGAGCTCCAACAGCGCTTCATTCATCTGATTTATTCACAGGTTAATACATATAAAAGAAGCAGTTGTGGAATATAAAGTGTCTCTTGTTCATTCAGGGTTAAATGGGCTTAAAAGGTTTTCACCGTAGAGGTTGAAATATGTTATCGTTGAATTGCAAGAAACAGCATGGTAGTAAAGATAAAAAGGGATAGCTTTAATAGGCGATATGAGCACAATTGTGGCTTTGGGCCTGCCAGTAGACGTTTTCTTCCCGAGCTCCACCTCTTTGGTTGTTGGAAAGTTTTGTATTTATAACCTTAGAACAACATAACAATCACTTTCTTTAATTCTGATATTTTAAGGTTTTTACACACACATGCATACGTTCATTCATACCTACATACGTAATCATTTTTTTCAATTCAGTTTTATTTATAGTGTTTGTTTACAACAAAACTGCCTCTATACAATTCTGAGAAACCCAGAACATGACCCCCAAGAACATAGCAAGGCCTTACAGTGGGCATGAAAAAACTCTCTTTTTGGGAATAAAACCTTGAGCAGGACCTGGCTCAATCAGAAGGGGGACCTGCTGATAGCCAGCTGGGTGAAGGAGGACATGAGGAGAGGAGGAGAGGTACAAAAATATATAACATCTGGAACAAAAACATACAAATACCTGGTATGAATAAATATAAATATGTGGTAGATGGAAGATCAAACTGCAGATCGGCCAAGCAAGCAGGCATAAATGCATGCATACATATGTACAAATATAAAGCCACACATGCATGCATGCATACGTACAGAGATGCAGATGCATACATATGTGCATGCAGGCATACATGCATGCATACATACATACAAACATACATACGTGGATACATACATGCATGCATACATAGATGCATACTCACATGCATGCATGCATAGATGCATACTCACATGCATGCATGCATAGATGTATACTCACATGCATGCATTTCTAACAGAGTTGGTTTTTCTGTGTGTCAATCTGCACTGTGCTCAGTTTTGTAGTGGTTGAATGTGAGCTGATTACAGCACTACACACTTCAGAATTTCTACCTTTTAATAATCATCAGAGTCCACATGCTCATATTAACATCATGTTTAATTCAATTAAATTTCAATTCAATTTATTTACATAGTGCCTATTTAGAAGTCATCTCTAGACGCTTTAGAAACTCAGAGCATGAGCGACAGTTTAACACATGACGTGATATGCTCTGGATCCCGAGCTGTTAATGTCCCTCTCTGTACTCTTCTCTCCCCTTCATCAGTTTATCTGGGTTTCATCTGATTCATGAACATGCTTTTTTTAAATTTTATTTTAATTTTTTTTTTTACATATTTTCTGTTTTTGCTGTTATTGTTCCTTCTTCAGAGCTCTCTGTATATACTTTCATGACGGGATCTCTTGAGAATTGTGGAATTTGACAGTAATGTACTAACCTTTTCCAGACTATTCTTGACATCTGTTGAAGCTGTGAAGTGGTTGTTCTTCACCAGGGTTCATCCCTGTGTAATTTCCTTAAAATTTCTCTTAATTCCTAATTACTAAATGCCATGTTTTTGTGAAAGCTCTTGACCAAATACATGTGGACTTAATTGCATATGAAGGATGTGATTTCGAAAACAGTTGAAATTCTGATCATGATCCAGTGTTTAGTTTTATTTTATTTTATTGTTTAATTACTTTAATGCTTTGTGGAGTCTGTGGTGACATCTTACTTTCTAAGTGAAGCTGACCAGTTGACAGTAGCTTTATATGAAAGAAAGTGGGCTTGTAAGGGCAGCAGCGAGACATTCCTCATGTCCAAGGTGGAAGTCATTTCTCACAAGGCGGAGGATGAAAAGTGCCATCTGGCTGGAAATCCTGTCCTGGCTTGGGTCAGACTGCTCCTCTGAGGATGCCACCGTTTTGGGGTTTCTTTTATGGATAAAAAGGGCTGATAGCCATGTTTTGAATTCTGTCATACTTTGGGGTATAAATCCATCCATCCAAGCAGAAAAAGGATGATGGAGCCCATCTCAGTGGGCAGATATGGTGTACACCCAGACAGGTTTTCAGTATAAATTAGAAAAACAACCGCCGTTGTTCTCCCACCAGACGGTTCTAGCTGTCCCAGGCATCGCCAAGTAAAAATCGAAACCTTCCCCCAGTTTTGCTTCAGTGTGGAAAATCCTGCGTCAACCTACATTTCCTAAGTGACATGATGTAATTAATTTCTGGCATTTTTGTTGACTTGGACCACGTTGCATCACAGATATAAGCAAGCTGATCAGTTTAGAGCTCCTGTGAAATGCATCATCTTCTGCTGCAGCATTAACTGTTCAGCTCAGTTCAGTTTCCTGAACACAAACTTATCCTGAAACGAGGCCTTCTCTGCAGGCTGGCACTCTTATTATCTTTAAATTGTGATCAGGATGCTTTTTAATTGTTCTGGGTTGTGCTGACACACATTCAGCGTCTTATTCAACGACAGTGAAATCTGTAAGCATGTCTTTACTCTTGATGGCATCACGTAGCGTCTCATACTACAACGTGGAAACTTGGAGTTCTTTTTTGACCAGGATTCGTTCTTTATTATGAAGTATTTTGTATTTTGAACTGCCTTTGTAATACGGAACAAAGTGAGAGCGAGAGAGAGAAAAACTAGTCCATGCTTTTGTTTCTTTAAGTTTTGACTACTGCAATTTCTTATTGGTAAAATGTTGCTGAAGAGCCAATCAAAAAGCTTGACACCATTTGGCTGGAATAGCCAACGGTGAACAAAAACCTATCAGAGCACAGGTTTGATTTTCAGTTCAGTTCCATTTATATAACATCTCTTACAACAAAAGTTGTCTGTAGACGCTTCACAGGAACCCAGAGCATGACCCCCAAGCGATGATGGTAAGAAAAACAGTGACAAGAAAATAATTCCCTCTTGGCAAGAATCCTTGAGCAGGACTCATGGGGGGGACGCTCCTGCTGACGGCCAGTGTGTCTCATTGTGTTGTGTTTTGCATTAGTTGTACCATCAGACCTCTGTGACTGGGTGTGTATTGGTCTGGGGCGTCTGAGGTACTGAGCATCTATGCTCATTAAGTGTCAGCTACATGCTGTGGTCATTTCTGATGTCTCCAGCAAAATCTTTGAAGCGTGAGGTCCTGCTGCAGATGTCCACCAGCAGCTCCTCCAGGCTGGTTTGGCTGGAGGAGGTGGGAGCCACACCAGATCAGCTCGGGACACTTTGGCTGATTCTCAGAATGCGGACTTGTGAACCATCATCATTTCTGTTCTGTTCCAGTTCTAAGTCCACATCGAGCTTGTGGTAAATTGGTGAAGATAGAGCCAATTCAAAAAATTCCTCTGTCATCAGGCATTTCAAACTTTATTTATAACACATAAATACAAAAGCAGAAAACTCATTAAAAGCATCATATAAAGTGACAGTGATGGACACGAGTCCATTGTGAGGCCGATTACTTCAGTGTTTATTTTACGCTCAATGAAAATCATGAATGTTTATGAATACGTGTTAGCATTACAGCTCAGCTAGCGGGTTATCAAGCACATGCAATCCGGACTGTGCCCCCACGCCCCATCCGTAAGTTCATACACTGTAAAAACTGATTTCTGAGAAAGTTTAAAAAGCCTTGTCTATTTTAAAAACATATAGGCCTATCTCATTTTAAGAATTAGCCAAGCCATTTTATCTTACCCCATTAGCATATTTTTCTTTTCTTTTCTGTTACAAATCATGTAAAATTGTCTTACATCAAGCTAAAAAAAAAGGGGTGGGGGTGTCAATGGGGTGAGAAAAAAAAGTTCAAACAATACAATTTTTCTTGAAAAAAGGCTCTTTTTCTTTTACCCTCTTAGAAATCAGTTTTTGTAGAGCACTTGTCAAGTACAACTCTGGAGAACAAATACACAAGTCCAGACGTTGGCCTTCCTTTCAGAAGTATGACGGGACCTGCAGTCAATCATCTCGGCAGCTGACAGCAGTACGGTTTCCCAAATACAGCAGGGCTCTGCTAGCCCTTGTTTCAGCTCTGGCAGCACTTGTTTCAGGTGTTGCTCTGGTGGTAAAACTTGAAATGAGGATGTTTGGACAGATTTGGTCAAAAATTAATGTGAAGTAATATTAATTGTCAGAAGATAAGCCAGAAGATTAGCTTTTTAACACATCACTTTGAAATCCTTCTGTCCGATTCCTACTTAATCTACACCTTCACACAACTTTTGTTGTGAACTGTTGCCATTCAAATAAAATTAATTGACCTGAACTGACAAGGTTGGATGGTGTTCATGATAGATTTATACACTGAAGTTAAAAGCAACTGAATTTGACTGCATTACAAGCAAAAAAAATCACTTTTCTCTTTGACCTGAGGTTCCAGGGAACTGTGAAAACATGTTCTCATGACTTTTTCACATCCTTTTTGTCCATCTGGCACTCAGGGAAGGTCAAGGGTAGCAAAGGAAAGAGGAGCGGAGTCTCAGCTGACCAACGTTATCTGTGCTTACATCTGTATTTGTCTCCCCTCACATGGCCGGCTTGTGATGCTCGACTCCTCAGACGAGAGCGAGCGGCTTTGATTGGAAGACGCTCTTCCCCTCTGGGTGGTAGGCCACTCTACAAAGTCATAACACCGCACAATGGCTTCCTTGTTGTCAGATGATTAGGGAGACTGGTGTGTGTGTGTGTGTGTGTGTGTGTGTGTGTGTGTGTGTGTGCGTGTGTTGTCCCGTTTGTCTGACAGCGGTTTCAAATAACAATGCATGTCAAAGCCGATGAATAAGCAGCCTGAGTGGCAGAGGCTTTTGTCTTCCAGACCTTTTCAGTATTGTGTGGGAATGTCAGCGTGTTGATTGGGGACTTGCTGGAAGGGGCACGTATCGGAAGAAAAGGGAGCTTTAAAGAGTAAAAGAAAAGAAAAACAAACAGCTTTTAACCTTTTTTTTCTCTGCTAAAACAGCTTTTCTTGAATTCTCAGCTCTGAGTGATGGGTTATAGTTAATGACAGGCCGCGTCAGAGCCAAACGGGTGGACGGTGGACACGTTTTGTCCTGAATGAGCCTTCCGCTTCTCTTCCTTCTGTTTTGCGCTCATCACACTGGCAGAAAAATAAAGACCAGAGACGAAACTGTTCTCAGCAGCCAATAAATGTTGACACACTAATTGAAACATTAGTGGGTTTTTTGTGTGCGTTTGTTTGTTTTATGGCTTGCAGAAACTCCTCTGGTGGTATCGGAACGCGAGCTGCAGGAAATTAGGCCAGCGAAGGTCAGGGGAAACTCTGGTGAGAAGAAAACCCCTTTAAAAGACCAAAAAGAATGAGAGCTGGAGGAGTAAATAAAGAAGGTGAGTGCGACTAATTAAGCTAGACGGAGCGTGGCTGGAGGGCTGCCGGGTAGAGGAGTGTGGTGAGAGCAGGATGTGAAGGGGTGCGTTTGAGATTAAAGGCAGGGTACTTAACTTCATATCAGGTCAGAGGAATCAAAGCGCCGGGGGCACATCCCAACCAAACATGTCCTAGCCAATGAGTGACGAGCGCGGAGACGAGCTCTGGCCTTTGAACTGCAACCTCGCTGAGCTTTGGAGAGGTCAGCGAGTCATGTTTAACTCTGCGTTTGGTGCTTCCAGCCCTGAGGGCAGATTTTCTTCCTTCATCGTATTTTATTTTTAACCTGACGAGGATATTGGCAAGCAGGGAAATAATGTCTCATGACTTGTTTTTGTGTGCAGTTATTATGCTAAGCTCTTTCGGTTTTAAAGAGTTGGCCTGTTTTGCATTTGGAGAGGTGGAAGTTTCATGCTTTGATTGTATAATGAGTAATAACATACTTAGCTAAAGTGGAAACTCTCTAGAACTTATGATTTGCTCTCATTATTTCTCGGGAAAAGACTCATGCATTTAACTGTCTCAATTAGTACTTCTCTCATTATTCCTCTTCCAATGAAGCAGATGTATATGATGCAGACCACTTGACCCGGCACTGCTTTTCAGTCTTTTTCATTTTCTCTCAAAATATAACCATTTAAGGAAATTATAAAAAGCAAGAATCCTTCAGGACTCGGTCCTTGAGGTAAAGTCCTGGAGGATACAAAACCAGGCAACAAAAAGAGGTAAAATTTGCTTTCACCCCAAAACAGAAAACATCATGGGATCGATACTTTTATTTACTTCGGAACAGTACAAACCAAGGGTATTCACATTTTTTCCTCCTCAATGTCATTTTATTTGTTAATATGAATTTCAGGCCTTGAGCAGATTCTGAAAAGTGTTTTGTGCCATTTTTCCTGTAAATACTAAAGTTTAAATCCCTTTTGCCTTCTGCCAGCCACCAATCAAATACTGGAAAAAAAAAAAACAAGAAGAAAGGTGAACTAGAACGATGAGAAAAATGATGATAGGTGATCAATGAGAAGATGTGAATGCGAAGGGGATATGGAATCGACGGATGTGCACCGTCTCCAGCTCGCAGCGTACCCGGCCAGAACCAAAACCACCCCCCGTCATCCGCATGTTTATCAGTCTATGTGAGCTCCCATCCTACCACAGGAATGTTCCTGAAAACCTTTCTAGTAGGCTGTTCCTGGTAATGGAGACACTCATCATCATCGTCATCATCATCATCATCATCATCGTCCATCCCTTAGAAACTACGGAGACGGACTGATATCTGAAGCCCAGCTGAGAACTGATGAACGATGGTTCTTGATGCAGGGCTGTCTGAGGGATCAGATATCACAGGTATTCAGGTTAGAGCCGGGTACCTGGATACCAGATTCCTTCATTAGTGATCTTCAGTAAAGGGTGAAATATGCAAATCAAATCCCCTCCAATCTCGAGAAACATTATTTTTTAAAGATTTCAATGATTTTCTTGCACTAATCTTGACAAAGCGAGATGCTTTTCCCAGCTTGGCTCATCAGTGACTCAGAACTTCATCGATGCTGCATGAAGCGTCTTCTGTTGCTGCTGTTGTGAAGATGTTTAATCAGTGAAACATGTTTTTCTGAAACAGGCAGCAAAGAAGAGATCTTTTTCTCTGCTTTTTTTGTTTACGTATTTCAGCAAACGTGTCAATTGTATCTCGTGGCGTAGATCGGCTTTTAGATATTGTAAACATGCTGAGCCAATCCTCTTCCACCCACTTCCGCAGCAGCAGTGACTTCCTCCGTCAATCCCCCCTCCTCCTCTCTAATCATGGCCTGAGGGCCCGACGAGCAGACAACTGAGGTTAACGCTACCCAGAAGAGAGGAGCAGCTCTAAATGAGGCAGAGGTGAAGATGAGCGGCTGAAGCAGGCAGATAAAAGAGATGAGGGATGAGGCGGACGTCTGGTGAGTGCATCTTAAAAGAGACTGACACATGAGAGGAAGAGCGAGGACCTGAAAATTCCAATTTGAGTCAGCTGTGATCTTATTTTTCCCTGATATTCCCTGATCTCTCTTGCTCTGGCATTTCACCCCGAATCCTCATTATTCTGATCATTACTGACGATTTCTGCTCACTCACGGTTATTCTCTGCTCTCTGTCAACTGTGCAGAGACGCAGAATTTAGGTCAGGAATTAGAACCGAGACCAGAGAGAGAGGTGAGCCGGTGCAGCGTACGCTCGCGCTCACTGGTGCGGATGTGTGGGTGCATCCTTTCACGGTTCTGAGGTTGTGAATAAACGCACAAACGCCTGTGCATGGCCATGCCAATTCCTTGTCATCAATAATTTTTTGCTTTGCAATTCAAACACGACTAAATGTCCAGATGGTGTCTGGAAATTTTCAGAAGAGCTTTGTAGGGTTATGTCTGAGTGCTGTTGGCGTCGTTTCAAAGCCCAGTTAAATCCAGTTGGAAGATGGTGCATTTTTACATGTCTGGATATGCTGGACAAAAGTTCGTACCTCCTCTTTTAATCCTTTTCTTTTTTCTTTTTTAGGGGACTGCTCCTCTGATGTCATCAGATACCATCAGATGGCTGTCGGTGGAGTTTGAAGACTAAATGAAAACCTGGAGAGTCTTTGCTGTGAGCTCTGAGCACATCTAAAGAAAATTTACTGAGAGGTCCGTGCTGACCTTCTGAGGAGGTGTAATGGGTCTGTAAATGTTTACTGTAAGTGACGAGTGCCCAGATAGGATTAATGTGAATGCCTGGATGCAGGTTCTTGCAGCAGAACACTTCCCTGGAAGGAGATGAGCTCTGTTTTACTCACATTACAAGCAGCAACCATCCCATTTCCTCGTTGAAGCTCATCCAGGAAGTATGTTTTTTTGCAGTTCCTGGACTGACCACTAGATGCTGGAACAGAGCAAATCCCCACTGACCTCATTATTAAAAGTGTGGGTTCATGGGAGATTGCCTAACCAGTCCACATATGTCTTGTGAACTTGAAGGTGCTCTGTGGGAGGTGCTCTGGGAGTATGAGGTCGGCGGCCCTCTACTAAGGGCCATGCGGTCCCTGTACAACCGGAGCAGGAGCTTGGTTCACATTGCAGTAAGTCAGACCTGTTCCCAGTTCATGTTGGACTCTGGCAGGGCTGCCCTTTGTCACCGGTTCTGTTCATTATTTTTATGGACAGAATTTCTAGGTGCTGCCGAAGGCCGGAGGAGGACTGGTCCTGGGAGGAGCTCGGTGTTGAGCCGCTGCTCCTCCACATCGAGAGGAGCCAGCTGAGGTGGCTCGGGCATCTGTATCGGATGCCCCCTGGACG
>JBAMYA010000001.1:15674923-15705576 GCA_037176975.1 Arrhamphus sclerolepis | reverse complement strand
ATTGAAAAGGAAAAAACAAAATACATATATTTTTCGATGACAGTGCATGTATAAGGAAAAAGAAAAACAAAAAATATGTTTCTGCTTTTATTTCTGATTATGTCAGTTCTGGTCCTCCATACATTTCCTTTAAAAAGCTGATTTTATTTTTTTCAAAAACAGTCAATATTTCATTCTAAAATCGCAAATTTTGTAAGAGACTTTTTTTTAAAACCTTTTATTTATTTTCTTTATTGTACAATAACAAATGTTTGAAAACTTCAACTTATTAATACAAAATGACTAATTATAAATAAATTATATTTTTTGGTTGGAAAATATATACTTTCTGTCACTTTTTTACATAAAACTACATCATAAAATAGCTTTTTTTTCTTTAATTCAACTTTTTGTTCTAAAAATCACAAATTTTTGTGGTTCAAAAAAGAAAGAAGGAGAAACTTCTTGTAAAATCATGACTTTCTCTCCACCTTTTCATGTCACAGTGAAATTTTGTCTGAAATGATATAAGTTGGTGATTGGATGCTCTGGTGGGCCGCGGTGACGGGCCAGATGCCAGGATAGGGTGTCCCTCTTCATGGAGCACGACTCCCAAGTTTCACTCCTATTTATCCGTTTTCTCCAGTGCCCTTGGAAGCCATTTTTCTGTCTTCTGTATCACTCCAACTTGCTATTTTCTGTACACAACACTCGGTTACATTTTGAACTACTAAAGTTTGGTACCTAAGGAACCTTTTGGATTCTTATGACACTCTTGAATAATCATTTGTGGCTTAATTAATTAAATTTAGCTTCATTTGTGTTGTGCCAATTCAATTAGTCATCGCATGGCACTTTACACCAATAAAGTCCAATGAAACACATTTCAGTGCAGAGAAATTACAATCTAATTCATTGTAATAAATTTAACTTAATTTATTACATTAGATTCCAAATTCAAGATTCATATAGTGCCAAATTATATTAAACCAAAAACCAAACAGGCTTGCTAAGGAAGCTCTGATATGAAGTGAATCTTGACTTTGGTGCAATCCTCCTTCCTGAGCAAACATGAGGCCACAGTGGAGAAGAAAATACCAAATTAAGACCCCCCACTGGCCAACAGGAACTCACATCTACCCAAGTAGAGGGTGAGTGTTTGCTGGATAAAGAAGCTAATATGGAACATGGATGCAGCTCTAGCATGTACCCTGCCTTTCACCAGAACCAGCAGACCTACATGACCCAGGATAGGAGGCAGCAGGAGTAGATAACAGATCAACGGATGGAAATGGCAGATCCCAACAATTCCCAGAGCAGGACCCCAGCTCTGCTGGGGTTAGCTAGCTAGCTCGCTACACTGCCCATCCAAAAGAAAAAGTCTCATACTCTCATATTTCTTTGGATTGCCTTTAGCTTTGATTACGGTACACATCTGCTGTCGTGTCTTCTCAATAAACTCCTGCAATGAAACATTTATTTCCGTTCAGAGTTACATTAATTTTGTCTCCAAGAGTTTGTATTGATGATGGGAGCAAAGTCTTCTGAAGAACATCCCAAAGAATCTCAATGGGGTTCAGGTCTGGACTCTGTGGTGACCAGTCCATCCATGTGTGAAAACGATGCTTCATGTCCCCTGAGCCACTCTTTCACTGTCTGAGCCCGATGAATCCTGACATTGTCATCTTGGAATATGTCCATGCCATTAGATAGAATAACCTGGTCATTCATTGTCTTCAGGAGGTCAGATGACCTCATAATGTTGCTGAAACTAGACCTGACCAACTGCAGCAACCCCAGATCATAGACGGCCCCCACAGGCTTGTACAGTAGACTCGAGGAATAATGGGAGCGTTACTTCATCCTCTGATGCTCCACTCTGGAACAGAGTAAATCTGGACTCCTCAGACCACACGACCTTCTTCCATGGCTCAAGAGTCCAATCTTTATGATCAATTCTTGATCATAAAGATTGATCAACACACATTGATTGTGTAGAAATGCTCTTACTTTCACTGGTAAACATATCCGTGACATCTGGTGTTGCTTTCTTACGGTTTGACTTCTCCAAATGTTTATATGTTTGCAGATGAATTCAACATTAATTTCCAACCACATTTCTTCCTGGAAGATTATGCTTCCCCACCATCCTTTCAGGTTTTAATAATATATTGGACAGTTCTGGACCCTGTTTAGTAGTTTCAGAACTCTCCTCAGATGTTTTCTTTGCCAATAATCTGACCCTTCAGAAACAGAAGAACGTCTTTTCCAGGACCACAGGAAGTGTCTTCTGACACGACTGTTTAACCAATGCAGCTTCTCATTTCTTAGAGTTAATTAACTCATTGAAGCTGAAACATAATCATCTGTGCAGTAATTATCCAATGGGAAGCTCGTACCTTTTTTTTTTTTTTTTTTTCTTTTTTGGACGGGCGGTGTTGCTAGCTGCCCGGTGAAGCGGGTACAGATAATGAATGCGCGGATGCTCGTCTAGCTTATCGTGCTGTACTGTGTTGGTTCTGCAGTTACACTGAGGCGCAGTCACAAGGACGGGAGTTCAGCGTATGCTAACGAGAAGTCAGATGGGTGTTTTGTGCTCAACACATGCAAATCCAGAATCTGTCCTCCAAACAGAAACTGTGCAGATGTGAAGCTGGCAGAAGTGGAAGCCCAGCTGGCAACGTGCGCACCTCTGTGGCGAACTGGGGTTCTGTTGAAATAATACATGTGGCAACAGATGTTTGGCAGGGACACTGCGCTCGTGAGCCACAGTCTGCATGTTTACTCGAGAGCGTGCAGGGGTGTTCCTGTGTGCACACATTTGCATTTGTTTGTGCGTTTCTCAAGCGTTTGGTTGTCCTACAACCGGGCGTGTGCACGTGAAATGTGCTCATTCTGGCTTTGAGAGATAGTGTGTGCATGTGTGTGTGCATGGCCCATGGAGATGAATTAGAGGAATTCAGAATTTATGTGAACAGTTGGAGCAGCTGTCTTTTTTTTGTTTTGTTTTTTTCTCTCTTTTTTCTTTTTTTTCCTTTTGCAATATTTATAGTGCATTGTGACCGGAGGCAAATGAAGCCTATGGCAGAAAAAAAAAAAATCAGAGGGAGAAATAAAAGAAAGATGAAGTGGAGGAAGGTGATGGGGGTGTGAAAGGAAATGAAAAGAGGCAGAGGTAAAAAGGTGAGAGCATTTGACAGTGGGATTGCAGAGGATAAAAATGGAGGGAGTAAAGTGGCACAAAGGAGTGGAGGGAATTAGAGAGACAGGTTATATAATTTCATTGTATTTTCTTTTCCTGAAAGAGTAAAAGCTTGGTGAAAAGGATGAAGGAGACACAGATGAAAACTGATCTGTGTCAGGCATGTAGAAATGGAGGCGCAGTAATGCCAAGAGACATTAGAGGAGGAATGGAAAGGTAAAAATGCAACCTCTGAGGCAAAGCACAAAAACAAAAAAAACAAAAAAACACAAAACAAAATCAGCCTCCCTCGTGGCAACGTTTACTACTGCACTCCTTTTTTTTTCTCTCCTTTTTTTTATGTAATTATTGAAACCTGAACAATCATCATGCACTCAGACCTCCCACTGGTCCTCTCAGAATAATCAAATCAGCGGCACTTTTCGCCTCACTGCTGTCATTCACTTCCAGCAAGTGCTGACAGAAGTGACAGGCACAGAAAAGCAGTGGGGGAGGAGAGGAAGGAGAGAGGCCCCCATGCCACCCTCCCCTCAAAACTAGATAAATAAGTAAAAAGGCTATGAATCGCTGGGAGAGAGGAGGTGGGTGGGAAGGGGGTGGGGGGGTGCTGCTTGGTAGGGGGTGGGGGGTGCTGCTTGGGTAGGGGGAGGTTAGACTGCAAAAAAAAACAACTCAGATGCACACGAACAGCAGGAAAAGTGCGTAAACCTGTGAGCTAAACTGTTTCCCGCCTTTATTTTTATTGGTTCGCTTTTATTTGGGATTTGTGACAGAAGCAGACATGAACTCTCTAGATCTGCACATAACTCACATTGCTGCTAAAAATCTTAAAACACTCATTTGTTCTTAAAAATACAAGTAGGCTATACTTTAGCATTAAAGATCGTAGACTGACTCACAAAGGTCAAAGATGAGCTTAAACCCCGCCCACTGACCCCGCCCTTCAAATACGGAGGTGGGACAGTGCAGATGGCATGACTCAGGGAAAATCAGGACTATTAGTTTAGTTATTTAAAAGAAAAACTTACACTAGAAAAATGGAAAAATTTTCACGTATAATAGAAAAGAAAAAGAAAAAAGAAGAATATTGTGAAATTTCACAATATCACATCTTTATTTCACAGAGTTCACAGGGATTTTTTTCTACAAAAATCACATTGTTTAATTTACAATTTTTTAAAGCTAATTTATTATAAAATTGCAAAGAAAGACTTTTTTTAACAAGCAAGATTTCTTTTTGTTGTATAATCACAAACGTCACAAAAATTCTGACTTTTTAACTATAAATTACAATTTTGTGTTGGAAAGTATCAATTTTGCACAACATTTTGACAAAATAATATAAAATTGAAAATTTTTGATAAAAGTTTTGACAAAAATTATCAACTTTTTCTTGCAAAATCTTTTGCAAGCGTTTGCTAAATCATAAACCAGCTGCTCTCCTGTTATTCCACTTTTTGATGTCAGAACCAAATCAAACGGCGTTCAAGCTGAAATTTCCTCACAAATGTTCTCGTAACAATCATGATTGTCTTTGCACGCTGTCGCAGGCCAGGTAGAATGAAGTGGTGTCCCGGATCTTGACCCGCAGGCCTCGAGTTGGACACGTGTTGTATGTGGAGTATTTCGAGGGAAACGTTGGAATTATGGGGGAGGAGTGGCTGAAAAAGGAGTGATCTCAAAAAATATGAAGGAAAGGAGGAGGACAGAGGTGCAACATCTGGAAAAGAGTCAGAGGTTTGGCAGAAGAAGGAGGGAGAGCTGCAGAGGAGGTGTAGGTTAAAGAGAAAAACGGGAGGGGGGGGGTGACAACATGCGAGCTGGAAAAAGAGAGAAAGGGAGGGGTGAAAAAGAGGAGACACTATTGCCATAATTAAAGCCGAGGATGAGGTCACGGTGGGGGGCGCGGTGCGACTTTAATAGCCTGGAGATTTGGACCGAGTCCCATTGGCCCTTTAAGTCTGCATTAAGCTGATTACCCCCACATTTAACCAAATATCACCGCCCACAGCCGCTTCTCGCCTAATATCACTTTAACTAAAACATTTTTGGGGGTGGGGTCGTTGGGGTGAGAGCGAACAGAGGAAGACAGCAAAGGGCATCCTATGAAATCCATTTCATTTGCTTGTTTTTATCGCTCAGTCGAAGTAATTTCTGCATTTCTCACTAATACGCTGTTGTTTTTTAATACATTTGCTCTTTTTTTTCTAAATTTTTCCACAGTGCTACAAGTGGATCACTTGAATTATACATGGTGTGTAAGCTCACATTATTTCCTGAGATGAATGGTTGACTTGTTGGAGCCCTCTGTGGAGGGGTTAGGTGCATGAGGGTTTAATACCAGTAATTGCAGCTTTTCGTCAATGACTCATTGTTTTAATGCAGCTGTGCTTAACATCACAATCATCAAAATGATTCTGTTTGTTCAAATCAGCTAAAGAAAAAAAACAACTGACAAATGCAGAGGGCTCATTGCTTTTGTCAGATTAACGTGTACTCACATGTGGAGGTGACCACTCCTGATCTAAATCACATCTGATGATCCAAACTTTCAGAAAACTGCTGTCACATCTGTCACAGCTGCAGGGTGACGTCACGTGAATGCGTCACTTAGGTCACATGTGTCAAGGCCCGCGGGCTGAATCCTACTTTATTTATTTTAGTTTAGTTAGTGGGTTCTGAGGACCAGGACTGAAGTGCATCGGTTTGGACCACTGAGACCGATGTGTACATATTTGGCCATAATGGACAGCAACTGATTTTTTTTCTTCCGAAAACTAAACACAGCACATTGGCACAAACGCCTCATAACCATCGAGCATGGTGGGGGAGGGGTGATGAGCCGCAGCCGCAGGACGTGATCATTTACTCTAAAATACTGGGCGAGCTATTGCGTCACACAACCCGTGGATTTGTGCAGAGGACCTTTAAAAAACATTTTACCTCAAGCTACACCACGTTGCAAAGAGGCTAGCTAGCTGTCAATCAAGCACCTCAAATGACGTCCGGGCATCTGATTGGTCAGCTTTATCGCTGATCTTATTTGGTGCAACCCCTGCACCCCAAAAAAGTTGACAATGGGGATTTGCTCTGTTTTAGAGCCAGCACCTAGTTGTCGGTTGAGGAACTGCAACATAATGCACTTCCATGTACTTCCAACCCAAAAATGGGATGGTTGCCGCTTGGACCTGATCACCTTGTTATCAATAAATAAAACATAAACTGAAAGCAGCAATGTTATAAAAAATAATAAAATTAAAAAGAGAAAGAGGGTGGGAAAGCATCCTCAGCATGTCATGCAAAAAGCCGTTAGATACACAATATGTCGCGTATCACACCGTGTCATTGAGCTAAGGTTGTATTTTCTGAAAGTTAATCTTCATTTTGTCCTGATGTGTAAACCTTAACCTACATGAACTTACAGCTGAGTTATTTTATTGACATTCACTAAATTTCACCAGTTTTTTTACTGTTATGGTAAATAAATGACATAATATGCTTCACTATTTTATCACAAACTAGAACATTAAATTATTAGAACATTTATCTAGGAAACACTTTATAGCAACATCAAACAATATTATAAAAATAAATCCACTGACAAGTAAAGCAAAGTGATTAGTTAATTAATCAGCTGATCCAATTTTCACAATTAACAATGAGACGTTTTTATAATCCAAACATCATTTGGAATGATGCTAATTTGGCTTTCATGATATCTAACCCAACATAGATGCTATTTATGATAATCTTTTTTTTTTCCAGTGTCTGCCACTTCCTCCTTGTATGAGAGAAATTTTTGAATTAAGATTAACCCTCACATGCCAGAAGGACTGGGTAGTACAGAGCCTTATCTCATTAATTGATTGTTCAGGTTGCAGCTGTGTTGCTAATTCTAGCGCAGCATTTACTGTCAGAACAGCTATCAGCTGAACTTAAAACGCAGCGTATTTGTCACCGAAGCTAGCTCCAGCACTGGCTGCTCATCAAAAATGCATTAACAACTCAAGGCAACAGTTGTTTTGTGCCTTTTGACAGCTTTTAAATATTGCATGGATTAATAGAACAAGAGGGAGCGGATGAGGTGAGCGGTGAAACTAAGATATGCTTCTCAGCGAACGCCTGGCTTCCGAGCTCGACCGCTGTGTGTAAACTGCTCTTTGTGGCACTTGTGGCGTGGAAGCCACATCAGCACTGGTTCTGGGGTGGCGGTAAAGGAAGCAGTAAAAACTGTAATAACATGTCTTCAATGAGTTTTACTGGGTAATTCATAATGTGTTTAACGAGCTTATATAATTAGGTTTGCATGTCACCTCTGTACTTGAATAGGTGAATGCGAAGTATCACACACATCTGGGCTGTGAAATCTGAGACAGAGGTTTTGTTTAACAATAAACCAGAAAAGAAACAGCAGTTCTTACATGTACTTTGACTTTCATGTTTATGCATAGTATAAATACAATATATATCATTCTAATATAGCCTACGTTTAGCCTCCCAAGTGACTCAGAGGTTGTGCTTCTGCCAAACATTCGGGAGGTCTGGGTTTGGATCCTGGTTGTGTCAGGAAGGACATAAATCTTGTGCCAAACTAATCATGCGGATCATACCCTGAATAGGGAGCAGCTGGAAAGAAAGTTAAAATAGCCGACATCTACTTTTGCATTTCAGGCCTCCATCCACCCATCCATTAACTTCCGCTTATCCGGTTTTGGGTTGCAGGGGCAGCAGCCTAAGCAGGGAGGCATAGACCAGCCACCTCCTTCAGCTCTTCCAGGAGGTCACCAAGGCATTTCCAGGACAGCCTCGTGGTCTTCTCCCAGTTGGACACGCCTGAAACACCTCAACCAGGTCCTCGACTCAGAGTCTCTCCTGGATGACTGAACGAGGCTCAGAGATACTGAAACTCCTGTATTTGTGGCTGGTATTTGTGTTATTACAAGATGGAACGTTCCCAGGCCAGCCGTGAAGGCCACTTAATTCCTCACTGCCTATTGTTAACTTTGTCCAGAGGTGGCGTCAACATTTTTCTGGGTTCACACTGTTTGATTTTTACAGTCTTACAAGATTAATGCAAGACACGCCGCAAAATTAATGTACAGCCTGTTACACTATGCAACAACACACATACTGGATATTGAATCGTGGCTACAACAGAAGTGAATCCGAGTGTATTTCAGGCTCTAAGTGCAGCATTATCCCATAATTAGCAGGTTGCTGCTAATGTGCTAACTCACTAATTACTCCAAAGTTAGCATTGCTCTTGTGATTTGATGACACTTTAAAAAGACAATATATACAATCAGTCTTCTTTATTTGAGTTACACATTCTTCTCATTTCTCCGTTGTATCTGGTGCTGTTGTTGCTAGGCTGCCGTGCTGCGTAGACAAGCTGATGTTTACGTTATTTCATCGTGTGTTCCTATTGGTTGGTTAGCTAATAGAGATCGTAGAGGCAGCAACACGACGGTTCTACCTTTCATGTTTGCTCCCGTGTCATTGTGAGATTGACCACCACAGTTTCTGAGCTACAATGGAGCATTTTTCCTACAATTTTCCATCTTTCATCTGACATGGCAGACGACATCGTACAGAGTGAACCTGACATCCGATGGACCATCACACAGTGGCAACATGCTCTGCAGTCAGATAAGATAATATTTGTCAAAAGTCAGAAAGGACCCCCCTCTGTGATGGTATAAGGTTGTGTCAGTAAGACCATTAATACATAAAGGTAAACTAAGATTTTGAAGCAACATATCTGCCTTCAAGACGTCATCATTTTGAGGGACCTCCATGCATTTTTCAACAAGGCAATGCACAATGCACAGCCTACACACACACACCACACACCACACAGCCATGGCTGAGGAAAAGAAAGGGTATGGCCATTGGAGTTCCCAGTCTGCAGACCAGACCTGCACCCAATCCAGAAAAGAAAAAAAAAAAAGTGGTGAATTTTGAAACCAAATATGGTCCAGCAACAGCAACCCTGTACCGTTGCACAACTCAAGACATGTTTTTCAGGATGAATGGGACAACATAACAAAAGAAAATATTCAAAACTTGGTATCCTTGATGTCCAGCACACTTTTCAATGCTTTTTTAAAATTGTGTTGCAGGCCTGGAACACACACACAAAAAAAAAGTTGCATATTAACACATGAAATGACATTGACATTGACAAAGCTTCAAGTATCTTTGTCTTCATTTTCAGTGCTGTCCCAGGTAGTCGATGCTTTGGGGGTGTTGTAGTCCACATACTGTATCTGTTGTTCACACTCAGTTGAAACCCCCAGAAACCAGGTCTTTCTGTCTGTCTTCCCTCTCTCTCTGTTATTCACTCCCTTCTTTGCAGCAGGATTAACATAGCAGGGTGGAAGCTCTTCAGCTAAATCTCACGTCCCCTGCAGCGTTTGTGCTGCTCAGGCTGGATCGAAGCTCAACACACAGCACTGAGTCTTAGCACAAATTGGTGTGTGAGAAACACGTCTGGAGTGCCTCTTTTTCAGCACTGGGAATGTGCACAACTGGCATATTAGCTTTCCAAGTGACAGCAGCTTGTCTGAAATGTTCACACAACTTCCCCATCAACACCCTTTCCCTATGACAAATGAAAACGCATTTATCAAGCGCTTCATTCGCTCTCAGCCTCCAAATCGCATGTTCCTTTTTAAGAGGTGCGTGTTCATATGAACATATACAACAAAAGTGTTTACATATCGCTTGATTATAATGACAGAAGTGTAGCCAGCACCGACCTGACAGCTGTGTTAATAATCTTGCTTTCATGCAATACTCACTTTACAGTCCTAGCTAAATACACTTCCCCTCTGTGTCGCCTTTCCCCATCTCTGCCTGATCCTTTGATATCTATGCTGACTTCAAAGGAGTGGGCTACAGCGTTACCTGATGCTAATAGTCCACATGAAAGAGAATCTGGATGAGGTGTGAGCGTCAGGGACTAACGGAGCCTCTCGGGGGGACCCCCTTCTCTCTTTTCCGTCAGCTCAGACGGTTTATTCCCAAGCTTCTAGTTAGTCGTGACTTCTAAAAGACCTTCAGAGAAACAGGCAGAGATAGCTTGAATACACCAATGGGCTGAACACCTTTTAAACATGAGCCACAGGGCAGCGAAGGCTGGTTCAAAACGATATATTCTGCCCGTGCCCTGATGTATAATGTGGGTGTTCTCGGTGTTAGCTCGCATGACTTGACAAATACGAAGAGGAACACTGTAGTGTTGGTGTCTCGTCAACAAGAGTTGAGACTCTCTTCTGAGTTTGAAGCAATATTATAATTAATTTCTAGTGTTTGAAGTGCTCTGCTAGTTAGAACAGCAATACATCAACCTGTCAGACACAGGAGGAGTGTGGAGGTTGAAACTGGCTGCAGATAGGAGGTAGAGTTTCATTAGCATGAAGATAACTCAATCATGCAGAGATTTCTAAAACCTTGTTCATGTTATCTATTTAGTCATCCATTATGAAGCCAGCTGATCATCTTTTTGGTTCAACTATACATTAAACTGCAGTAGTGAAATAGGGGCAATAGTGACATGGTGGTGGCCACCCAAAATCGTTTTCGTACATGATGCAGAGGCAGCAGTTGCGTCATCAAGGACAGTACAGCTTGGCATCCCAGAACAAATTAGCATTGTGTCACATCTTTGCAGATTTCATGTGATCGCGACACATGTCAACATCCATCCATTATGTACAGCTGAAACGAGACGTTTACATACACACGTTTACAGACACACAACTCACTGTGACATTAAATCAGACTAAATATTTGCTAATTGCCAGAATAAACAGAGAGAGAGAGAATTCTTGAAAGGTTTTTTTTATTACTTTCTTCAAAGTCTGGAGTTTCCATATATTATCTTAGTATTTAGCATCGTTGCCATTAAACTGTATGACTTGGGTCAAACGTTCTAGGTTTCCTTCCAGAAGCTTCTCACAATATTTTGATTGAATTTTGATCGATTCCTCCCTACAGAACTGGTGGAACAGGTTTTATAGGCCACCTAGCTCACACACACAAGCATGTAATACCTATTCCAGCAGACTGACTGTTGTCATTAAGACACTTTGCAACTAATTTGGTGATATGACTTGAATCATTGTCCACTTGGAGTACACATTTGTGTCCAAGCTTTAAGTTCTTGGCAGGTGTCTCGGGATGTCGCTTTAATATTTCTACATAATGTTCTTCATAATGTTCTTCCCTCATGATGTAATGTGTTTTGTGAAGCAACAAAACACTTGTATGATGCGACCACCCCCATTCTTTACCGCTGGGATGATGTTCTCTGGCTTTTTCCTCCAAATGTAACAATGGTTATTATGACCAAACAGAACTCTACTGGAGCTTAACTCAGCTTTCTTTGGGTAAAATGGGAGCCACTGCAAGGCCTCATATTGACAATTGAATTTACACTGACCAATTAGCCTAACAAGCGTGTGTTTTTGGACTTTGTGTGTGCATGGGTTTTCCCTGGGTAGTGCAGCTTCTGTTTTGGTTTTCAGGGGAGTGCATGGTCCACTCAATGACTGCCATGTTCCCAGGTTCTCTAGCAGCAAAACTAGCCCAAATCCCCGCCCCTCCACCACTCTGCTTGATAGTTGGTATTAGGTATTGATCTGTTGTGTTTGGTTTGAGATGTTAGTATGCATTTGCATCGCTGTGTCTTTAGAGACAAATGGACTTGTTACATGGTCAAGTACAAGAAAGAAAGAAAGAATTAGAGTGATGGCCCAGTATTCCATGATGTAGGTGATGTGCTTGAGTTCATTGGTGAATCCATCATCAGGGTTTTTCAACTGCACTTTGTCTGACGCCTCATCCAGTTTCAGTTTTCCTTTAGATATTCAACCAGAAACAAACTACCCCAGACAATATGACTCCTGGGACCACTGAGGTACTAAAACCAAAAACAAGGTGGGATATATATATTAAATGTATGTATATATATATAAATATATGTATACACATACATAAATGTAAGCTTTTCCACTTATGAATATTTTTTGTGTATGTGAGGGTTTGCATGTTCGACGGTGAAAATGTAGGCAGTGCAGAAGACACTATATGAGGATTTTTTTTTCTTCATGCTTCAGTTGTCAATCTCTGAGGCGGCTGTTGTTTAGGAAGTAGAATGGTCTGCCAGTCAAGAAGTTGGGGGTTCGAATATTGGCCTCACAGTTTGTGCAGCTGAACCCCACGTTCCATCTGATGCATTCACTGGTGTTGGTAGACAGGAAATGGGGGCAGAGAGGGAGGGAGAAGAGACACAGCAAAGGGTCAAAGGCCATAACTCAAGCCTTGACTGACTGTGAGATCCCTGTAGCCTCTGTGGCGCCTGTTCATGAAGGTGAACTATTTGGCATCTCATTGGTATGTGATGGCGTGTATGTAGGAAAAGAAGTGCACAGAGTCAATAGAAATATTCTGTATGCATGCATTATGACTGTGTGTGGATGGGTGAATGCTGCTTCTAATGTAAAATGGGTGAATGCTGCTTCTAATGTAAAAGCACTCAGTGATCAAGCAAGACTAAAAAAGTTCTAGATAAATACAGTCCATTTCCCAAGGAATTTGCTAACTGCATCATCTGTGATAGGTATAACTCATAGCATCATAGTCGTACAGTGAAGTCAGTTATCCAATCATCTCACTATAAAAAGGATTAAAACATCATAAAAAATGAATATGTTTTCACTGATGGATTGAACAGTTCTGTGCTTTGTTTTGCACTGTGATGCTACTGTATGCTGAGTATGTTAAGTTACCACTTCCTGAAAGACGAGATGCCAGCTGGTGGTTCTGATATATGATGTGCTTGGTTGCTGAAAGTGGTACTCGCATTGGTTCAGGCTGAGGGAAACGGGTCATTCCGATGCAAACTCTTCACATGACTCCTGTTACCTGTGACTTAATCTGTCAAACAGTGTGCAGTCGCAGTCTTTAACCAAATGTTTATTCATTAGAAAAGGGGCCCAGAGGGCTGTCCAAATTCCCCCGGCAGACGGCCGCTTGGAGAACTGAGAACCTTCATCATGATACTTAAAGTAACACATGCAATGTCACTGAGTGTTTAAAGCACATAAAAGCAGCTTCATCATGGCGACTGCAGGGACATTATCCAAGCGTGATAAAAGACAGCCAATCATTTGTACCATCACAGTTCAATCAACTAATTACACAATCCAGGTGGGGTTTTTTTATGGATTTTGTGCCACAGTGGTGGGCATATTTGTGTCAGACCATCTCTGTCCTGTAATTACTCAATTTAAAAGTGCCACCATGCAGCTGAGGTGTCACAGGCATCGTGCTTTCTTACTTGTTTGTCTTATAATTGCAGTGCTGAATAATTATTTCAACATTATAACAATGAAGTAAAATATTATAAAAATACTATTCTTTTCTTCAATTGCAATTGTTTGCAGAACCAAAAGCAGAAATATGGTGTCAATTCAGAGCCTCATGTAGAGCAAATCAAAATCTGAGAACTAAAACCCAGACTCTAATCAGGAAGTTAAAATCTTTAACCGTCATCTTTCAGTCATCTTTCTCGCTTATTCTTCTTCTCAGTTCTGAAACCATCTCTGGTTTCAAATAGTCTTTCCCAGTTGCACTTTCTTTTCCTGGTTTTGTGTGTCAAATCAGCACCATGTCAATCAACAGCAGAGGAGGTGGGACATAGCTGAGATCTAGCAGCTCATTGGCTGCTGAGTGACCTGATGATCTTAGTCTAGTGCATCATCTCTTTCGCTGTTATTATCTTATTGCATTCAAATGCTGAAATGTCGCCAGTAAAGTTCATGATTAACATTTTAGAGGAGGATCATTCCTCCTTCTCTGACTGCTGCTGGGAGGGGCTGTCTGCTGAGGACTGGTCCCATTATGAGTGCTTTCACATCAGTCCCCAAAAGTCCCCAGTAACACCAGAAAAAGTCGCTAGCAGCCTTTTTTCTTCCCCAGTCACTTAAGCTGTCTGAATACTGGCTATGTATAGTAATAAAGTCTTAAGTACTGCATCCATCAGTGGAAGTTTGGCGCTGTGACACAGACGCATAAAGTGCTGAGTCATCCAGCAGCCAATGAGCTACTAGATCTCAGCTATGTCCCGGTTGATTGACGTGACAACGATTTGACACTCATTTCAGAATTGCAACCGCAAAAAGAAAAAACGCCACTGAGAAAGATGATTTGAAAACTGAGATGGTTTTAGAAGTGGTAGAAGAAAAGAAAAGTGGAAGTGAGAAAGATGACTGAACTCTTGGTTACAGATTCTGGATTTTGATTCTCAGATTTGGGTTTTGATTTGCGATACATTAGACGTTCTGCAGAAATACCAAAAATAAGAGCAGTACAGAGAAGCAGATGCCCACATGAAAAACAAATATTCAGATATCTGCATGTCCAGACCCAGCCTTGCTGTTTTGTCAATGTTTGTGGAGGTGGTTGCAACCCTGATGAAGGTGTCAAAACTGGCTAAAAATTCATCTCTCTTTCTCCCAAGAAAACACGACCCTGATTTGGATCCGTAGGAAGAGAAGCAGCTTCTGTAATCGTCCTCGCTTTGCTGATTCACACTGCTGCAGACGTGGAGGTATAAATGTATGCTGTTGCATGTTGCATTTGAGTTATTGCTACACATGTAGAATTAAAATACATGGCTGCTTCAACACACAATGTCCACATGGACAGAAAAAAAAACAAAGCTAAACAAAATAAGTTAACAAAATAACACGGAGGATTCCTGACCCGAGCGCCATGCTCTTTCACACCTTCTATAAAAGTGCTTTTAGCTGCTGTTTTTTGAAACACATTTGCTGGTTGTCAAGGTCACAAAAGACGGGCTGAAACATTTTCCATTTCAGATATCACATGTGAGTGATGGTGAAGTTAGCGTAGACCAGGTCATTTGTAGAAAAATATCCTTTTTTCTCTCATTTTTCTTTTCTGTTTTTTTTTAATTGGAAAAGCAAAAGTCTGTCAAAAGCAATGAGAAGTTCATTGTGCTTTCACAGCTTTCTCCTGCACAGTTGTTCGATTTGATTAAAAAAGAAAGAAAAAAAATGCTGCCTAAACCTCCTTTTCATTTGACTCCAGTCATTTGGAACATTTTCTCATTCAAACCGGCGCTTTGATTAAAAACAAAGGGCTGCTTATCTCAAAGGGCTGGGTTTCTTCCCCACCCTTTGAAAACAGCTCACAGCAAATTATGGTAAATAAGTGCACAAAAGCGTCTCCTTGCACATATGCAGGTCAGTTTTGCTCAAACACTGCCCTACAATGTGGGAAACAACAGAAGCGCTGCCATGCATGGAGACAAATAACGCTGATCTCTGTCTGTTTTTGTTTTTTTCTTTACCCTGCTGCGTCATTTCCTCGCTTTGATTTAACATCAGCCCGCTGCAGATGGAAAAACTAATAATTTCCTGCAACTACTGATAGATGGTTTATCTCTAAGGAAAGTAGACCTCATGCGGGCAGCATCAGTGATAACAGCTTTTTCATGTTTCAAATTAATTCCTGAACATAACAACTAGAGGCAGTTTGCTGAAAAGAGGATTTCATTTATAATTAAACAACACTTTTTCAGATGATATTTAAACTGCTCAAAGCTTTTCTGCATGTGGAGTTTTAACCTGTGGACGATCACTTGGGGAAACAATGGGAGTATCAGTATTTTCCAGCATGTAAAAACACACCATTTATTTCTTTGTTGGATGTTTTATCCCCTCCTTATCCTTTTCTTAGAACTGCTGAGGGAAAAAAAGAAGTGCCATCTTATTGTTGCAGCTCTAATCACAAGTTCATGCTATCATTCTCTTTCTCATCTGCGGAGGCAATTTATTTGGTGTCACACGAATGCACCCCAATTTCAGCTCATTCGAATGTTAATCTTGCGACTCGTTCTCTCTCGCAAAGAAGCTGTGGAGGAGCTCTCGTAATGAAATTTAAATCAAGCCACGTTCCAGGTCTAATTCTGAATATCGGGAGGATCGGTACGAGATAATGACAGCCAATGGTGTCAGTCCTCACTGTTAAGCAGAATTTGTTGCCCTTTATTAAAATACCTGCTTCTGCAGCCCTGGTTGCTCAAATCTGGAATTATATTGCATCGAGTTGCATCATTTTGAACCTCTTTGAAGTTTCTGTGGCACTTCTTACCCCCTTATTCAGGCTCAGCTTCAGCTCCTATGACCCAAATATACAAGACAATTGCTCAGGAAAATAAAATAAATATATAAATCCTGTTCAATGAAACGGTCATTGTTCCTTCCTGCACCATGAGTCTGGTGGTTGAAGCAGAGCTGCTAGTTCTCAAAGGGGCTCACATTTTAGATCTCCCCCCTCTTCTCTGTCTGTTAATAACCCCGCACTCACTTTAAATTCAGTGGGGATTCATTTTAGAAGTCTGTTTGTGTTGCTTCGTCTCGCTCGCTCCAGTCAGTTCTTCATCTCGCTGTTTGAATCATTTGATCTTATTTCTCCCTAATGCAGCTCCCTCTATGTCTTTAATTTGGGAACTTTTCCCTTCCTAACCTTCTCCTATGCCTGACCTAATGCTTCCTTCCGTTTACTCTCTTACCCTTCCGCTTCCCTATCACTCACTCCGTGCACGTCCTCGTGCTGTCTCACTCTGCAGAGCGAGACATTGTGTGCCGGTCCTCGAATGGTGAAGCTGGCTAATGCATAGCAAGTACAAACCAGCCAATTCAGGCATGCATACCACGAAAGGACCCCTTTAAACCAACCTGAACCAAGCTCTGGTGTCAGTGCTAGAGCCAGTTTATAACTGATTCATCTTTCGATTTTCCACACAAACCACAACAAAACCAGTCTCTTGAAGCAATCAGCCATTATTTCCAGGTGCTGACCAGTATTTGTGTTAGCTTTTGGAAAATAGGATTTATAGACCTCAGGAGGGATCCATGAGCACTAGCTGGCATTATTAAATAAACTGTTACCAGTGAAGAGCACATGTGGACCATGTACCATGAGGTCTAGACGGGATTCCTGTAGGAGGTCTACATTAGTCCCTGATGGGAACGCCCTAAAATCATTTATGGCTACTATGGATTAAACCATTAGAAGGGTTCCATGTCGGTTTAATGTGGTCCAGCCAACATGAGGGCCCACACATCCCACTTAAAGGCTCAAAATACCAGTGTTGTTGTGGGCCTTGCTTGGGCGAACCCTTAATGAGTCCCACACAAGTGTGCTGTGGGAAAGGTTTGGATTTGTCATGCCCTACCCTAACCTATTGGACTCACATCTACCCATGGAGGACCCACAGCCATGCCATTGAGAATGCTGATTTAGGTAGCTCTCTTGACAACGCTCACAGAAACTGGGTGTCCATTTTAAAATATTAAAACAAGGACCCTTCCACTTCCAAACTGAAGAACTCCTTTTTTTCTATCTCCTTTGTATCTAGGAGACAAGAAGTTAAGCTGGCTCTGATATGTAGTGGTTGAAACAATGCGGTTCGTTTTGCACTTCAGTCAATAGCTCAGAGACATCGACCATGGACCACTGCTGCTTGGTTTTAGTGTCCATTCATTGTTCATTTTTAGTGCCACTTGTTTTCCCTGGCTTTGAATTGGTGCCATTGAAAAATGGAGAAGCGACTCTAATGCTGGAGCCAGTTTCCAGGAAGAGGAATATTTGTTGTCTTGACCAGCTAACTGTAACTATATTCTGCAATAAAGTAGCCATTGAGCTGAACGAAACGGAGACGAGAGGGGAACCAGTGTCAAAGTGTCTTTGTCACAATCACCACTTCAATCCTTTTTGCTCATATTTTTTATGTTTGAAGTAATATCATTTTCTAATTGTGGAGTCTGAGGAGTCATTACAAATCATAAAGGTTTCTCATGAAAAAAACTAAAAAACAACAACTTAGGTATGCTGCAAATACATGCTATCATGGAGGTTAGACTGGTGTAATGTGCCAATATTCAGCTGCCCACAAATGTTCTCATGAAATTACAAATGAACCAGCCACTTTGGCTGATATTGATATCTTTAGTTGCCTTCAGTATTGGCGCTGAACTCTTAACCTGACACTGAATACATCAAAATGACAGTCATGCACACCCAATTTGAAATTTCTTCCAGTTCTGCTCCTCTTTAGGTACGCTGTGTACTATGAAATAGATTATAAAGATCCACAAAAAGCCTTCAGCACCCATGGCTGTGGTGGTTATAAAAACTGGTGAACAATGGACCATCACGGCATCACAAACAGGCTGGTGAGATATTCATAACAAATGGGGAATATGAAAGGCACATTATAACTACAGTTAACAGGAGCAAATGGTTCAGCTGCTGGAGGAAGAAAAAGTAGTGTCAAAAGACCTTTGACATCAACTGTTTATCTGAACTGATTTGGCACAAAATGTGATCTGTTATTTCAAACACGAATATGCATGAATGTTTCTATTTCAGCTCTACAACCCATTCCAAAAAAAAAAAAAAAAGGCACATGGGCATATAATGATAATAAAGAGGTTGAATAAAATAAAATAATGTGATTTCAATGGTGATCAGCATGTTATTGTAATTGTGATTTAGTAAAAAAGATAAAGATGAGCAGAGGGTCTTCAGTTTGCCAACAAATGTGTGAGAAAATAATTGAAACCAAGGAAGGGACTGAAGGGATTTGAAAATGTGTTCCACAATATGATAAAATAATTGTGGGAAATCATCATCATCAAACCTAAAACCAAACAAAGCATCCACACATGGATGAGTCCACCAACAAGGCATCCAGAACCCCTTCAAAGTGTTCAATGAAATCAACTCATCCAATTTCAGGGTCTTTTGCAGGTTGTTCCAAGCACACGAAGCTGCAAATTTAAAAGCATCTTTTCCCCAATTCAGTCTGCACCTTTGGCACTGCCAATAAAAAAATATATAAATTTTTGGCGGGATCAGCCTGAAAGGTTTCTGCAGATATTAGTCTGAATAAATATACCGAGGTCTGAGTCTGCAGGCTGACAATGAGCACTCTCCAACATGAGCATATAAAACACAGGGATGAGTGCGGGATTTGAGGTTTATCATAAACCTCAGTACACCATGAAAGTGTTCGGGGTTCTTGGACACTGTGATGATGCGCACATGTAAATCACATGGCCACAGTCTGGCACAGACACGCTGGTGGCGTCCACCAGCCACTTTTTGCCTGGTCTTAGTCAGTAGCTAGCATATTCATGAATGCCACTTCAATCTTTACTGCACAAAAATGAAACCTTCTAGCTGCGTTTCCACTAGCAGGGGTTCTGGGGTAGCTGCTAACATGCTAATGCTCTGATGATTTGAAAGTTAGAGTTGCCGTAGTGATGTTAGTCCACTTTGAAAAGAAAATCAATAAAAGCAAGAAAAAGAAGTGTCGGTCTTCTTCATTTAAGCTGCACATTTCTTCTCCCGTTTCCCCGTTGTATCTTCCGCTGTTGTTGCTAAGCTACCATGCTGTGTAGACGCGCTGATGTTTACGTCATGTCATGGTGCGTTCCTATTGGTTGGTTAACTGACAGAGATGGTAAAGGCAGCGACAGGCCGTCCAGATTCCTCCAGATCGTCTCCAGACTGTCTCATTGTGAGATCTACCACCACCACTTTTTAAACACGATGGACGATTTTTCACACAATTGCCCTTCATTCTGAGACCACCGAAATCATACAGCGTGAACCCAGCATAAGAGCCAAACTTAATAAACACTTCTAGGTTGATTTGTTAAGGTGACATATGTTGCTTATAAGACCACCGTCTTTTCCAGAGATATCCATGACATTTAAAAGCACATCCTGTGCACATTGCAAGTGCATGACTGAGGAAGAAGAAGAGGGTACGGGTTCTGCAACTACACACACTAAAAAAGACAATGTAGATTAAAATCCCTGTTTTTTTTTTCCAATTTATGATTTTGTTTTCCACATTTTCCACCCTGCCCCAACGTTGTCTGATTTGTGACTGTAGCATAAGCATAACTGCCTTTTCAAGACATAAACGTGAAGAAAAAAAAGGTAAATGGCGTCTTGCTATTACAGATTATGGTCTTATATATCACCGCTGACTGCTTGTTTTTCATGTGGCTTACAAATGCTTGAACTACTTGTGCTTGCATCAATCACAGTAAAGTGTTACTCCTCAATAGGTTTTTTTCCTGTAATGATAACGGTAATGCTCACATCAGGTGAGACGTGTTCAGCCGAAGACAGGGCAATACATTACATGTTTTTGCATGTGAAGTGGTAAAGCACACATAAAAAGAAAGAAAAAAAATCAAATCAAGTTTAGAGACAGAAATATAAGCATTGTTGTATCACTTTGCACAGTGATACCACAAATTGTTCCATTTCAGAGTTAAAGTCACAGAGAGAGACCTGGGCGCTGTTAAATTGCCCATTTCATTATTGATAAGCATCACAAACGGAAGCTAGTCATCCCACATGATTGACAGCTGACTCCTGGCCACTGGTTTTTCACTGGAGGAAGAGAGTAGAGCGAGTCGAGCAGTGAGAGGCGCGATGGTCCAATTTCACTTTAAATGGAGCCCTGCGGGTGCAGAGGGACAGGCAATGTAAATACGTCTCAATGCACCTTTCATAAAGCAAGTAATTTAAAGTGATGCAAGCTAAATAGCAGGTGGTGGTGGAATTTACTCTGGAGCCAGCAGAATGAAAAACTCTCACACACACACCAAAACCAACTTAATAGATGAATTTGATGAAGAACCAATCAGATGTAAAGTGAAGCATATTAAACAATAAAGATGAATAATTACACCTTTCTGATTTCACTTTTTTCATCGATTCAGTGATGAACACTGACAGTCTGTAAGTTGGTTCCTTGAAAAGAGAAAGACCTGCTTTCCAACCCTGAAGGCATGAAAATGAATATGAAGTCATACATATGTGAGGAAATGACAAAGTACAAACATGTTATTCTGCAACATCTTGGACTCCAGATGTTACAGGAAGACGTCATCATCAGGTATGACACTTTGGCAGAAACTTTACTCTCTTTTAACTCTGAGGCATGACCTCCCATCTGGATTTCTCCTGCACTAGAAATGAGCTTCTTATCATATCTACTCTAATAAAACCCTGCGTTCAAATAATGCCAAGCTCTGGTGCTTGGCACAAACAAATAAAGGCAAGACATTAATAAAAAGTGGTAAACAAGCCTCAGAGTCTTCATAAGAGATCTGTGATGCTGCTCAGGCACGGTGTTGTTGCTAAACACACCAGCTAAACATCTGTTCAGCTAATGGCACACGTGTGAGATCGTATAGTAAGCAGGGGATGCCGGGGACATGTCCCCAGCACTTTTTATCATGTACAACTTTATGCCCACCACTTTTGAAAAAATTTATCAATTTATGATTAACGAAGGAAAAAAGTTGGTGGCAGGTAGGCGACATACAAACCTATGCGGTGTGTGCGTCTGCGTCCATCTCCGTAGACCACAAGGATAGTCAGGTTGGTCGTGTAGGTGGTGGGAGGGGGGGGGGGCTTTGGGGGCTTGAGCCTTGGATCTTTCATTTAAAGTCCCGGATCTGTTTTGCTTTGCTTGTAGACGTCGTTGGGTCTAAAAAGTCTCCAAGTCTCCCTGTAATTACAGGTTGTAACAGCAACAACTTAACAGAACAGTAACAACCGCGGCTCAAACTGCCAACATCAAGCACCACATCACTGAAGGAAGAAAAAAAACAAAACAAAAAACATTCCCAAAAAACATTAGCCCTAGGAACATTTTAAAAGTAATTTAAAATCATTAACTGAATAAGGCTCCAGAGTTGCTTCACTATTAATCCAACACTCTTATTGATCATTTCGCTTGATCAATAAGATAATATTCAGACCATTGAAAGTCGACTCCAGGTTTTCCTGGTTAACAACAATCAACTGGCACTCAAACACAAAGCTTTTTTGTTTTCCCAAATGTCTGTTTAACGTCAGTTCCTTCCTAAGACACATGGACATGAGGAGATTATCTAGAAAGCACAAAACAAAACTTATAATTCAGCAACTCAAATATCTATTTAATGTCAACAATGACATTAAAAAGTATCTCAGCCATATAAGTCAGTGGGTTTAAAATCAGTCTGATGCATGTTTGGACCAGTTGAATGAAGACTTTTTGTTGAATCTGTCTCTGAAATTGCCTTTGAATCAAACATTTACTTACAGGTAGAAACAGGTGTGTAACAACCTGCTAAAATACACCAGAATGCAGGAAATGAATCTACTTTATTAAAGTTTTCCTGGGGGAGGACTCACCCAGCCTCTGTGCCTCCACTACGTTTTAAATGCTTCTGACACCAGTGAGTTTCTGTATCATCAGTTCTACATCCTGGATAGTTGTTATCTGCTGATTTTACAGCTACTTGAATCTATCACAGCCTTGGTCTCCCTCATAAGTTAAGTCTTTATTTTGCTGTTATAATTCCCTTACAAGTCACCAAAAGCCACCATATAAGGGACTCCCCAGTTAAACTGGGCTTAAGTTCCAAGTGTTCACTATGTCTTTCAACTTTTATTGATTGAATACGATTCTCAACACCTGTCAAAACACTATAATGCATATTTTATGTAGTACGTGTTGGAATGAAACCTTAATAGCATCTTTAACAATGTATGGTCATAATATGTACAATTTTGAGTTACATAAGATTATTCATCATTTAAAGAAAAAAAAAAGGTTTTCACTATTAATATACATTTTTTTTTGCATTTTGCGCTTCTAGCATTATCCCCGTTCACTTTACTAACTTTTTCTGCAATGTAAGGAGATGAAAAAAACCCCTCAAAGATCAGATCCACATTTAGACAGATGTCGTATCTGAAAATGGGCCATGAAGTCTCCTCAAGCAGGAAGCGGAACCAACTGATGCTTCTCAAACTGCCTCTGCACACAGTTGGTTCGCGCTACAACCAACCAGAGCCATAGAGCAAACTGAATCCAACAATTGTTGCCATTTTTGCAAGCAGAGTTTAAGAATAACCAGTGTTCTCAAACAGTCAGCCAATATCCTCAAAGAAATTTAACCATGTGTAACACAGCTAACTACAGCAACTCCAGCTAACGGTAGACAGAAATTTACTAATAGCTTCCTTTATCAATAGACCAAGTTTACCAGGTGACTCTTTTAATTTGTAAATGAGATGGACCTCATCCACCTCAATAACTAATGCCGGGTTCAAACCGAATGATTTTTAGTCACATTCAACGATGTGAAATCGGTAAATAATTAAATAATGATTAATTGTGGCTACAACAGAAATATAGTGAGTGTATTTCAGGATCCAAATCCAGGTCATCACACCATTAGCAGGTCTCTGCTAATGTGCTACACTGATGACTAACCTTAGCATTGCTATTGTGGTGTTTGTGTGCTTTGAAAGGAAAATAAATAAAATCAAGAAAAAGTAGTGTCTTTCTTCATGCACATTTTTCTTACCTTTTTTCTCTGTTGTATGTATTTGGTGCTGTTGTTGCTAGGCTACCAGACGCACTGATGTTATATCATGGTGTGTTCCTATTGGTTGTTTAGCTGACAGAGATCATAGAAGCAGCCATCTACAAGGATAGACTGATCTGATTGGCTCCCCAAGACTTTTGGACATAATTAGTGAGCTTCAATGGAGGGTAGTGGGATGGACCTGCTGAGGTTTAGAATTTAAATCTGCCAGCAGTACGTTTAGGTTTGTAGGCTAATAAAATATGAGAATCCATAAAAAATGTTTGAATACCAATGTTCTAGTAAAGATTGGTAAAATATGTATAATATCATCAGAGACTTCTTGTACTCTTGAGAAATTGTAGAACATAGCGTGTAAGAGAGGAAGCCAAGGATGGATCCCTCAGATGGTGATCCCCTTTGTACTCAGCTGGATCATTTGTGTTTCCAGCGTTCAGTTTTTGACCTTGCCTGCTTTTTGAATGTACCTAGCCTGACCCTTTTAATCTATTTGTCACATTTACCCAAATAAAGTCCTCACTTGAATTTGATTGTACATGTGAGTCTTCTTCCTGGTGCCAGCGTAACAGCATGATCTGGCCACCATGGGCTCAGCTGACTCAGATCAAATAAAAGCCGCCTTTTGGGTCCAGGAGCAGTGCTTGCACAATTAAGACGGACAGTTATTCTTCATGGCGTGTGGACTTCAGGGAATTTCTGATCATCAGGAGAGACTCTTTTCATCTCTGAGTGAACAGCTGAGTTCATTGGCTAACCAACCAATCTTTTATGACCAGTTTCACACTCTGTTCCCATGGTGGTCCCAGACACCTCATTCTACACCGATGCCGGTGCCACACTTACAGCCGCCGCCTCAGTCTGTGCCAGCTCCACAGTCCCGGCCATCTATACCAGTTCCAGCCCACCTTCTGTCCCTGCTCCTTAACAAGTACTAGACTAGCAGGCAGTCCTTACTTGTTCCCAACTGAGAATGTGAAAACAATTTCACTTCCACTTCATAAAATAACAGTGGAGCAACTCCAAGGTCAGGCGCTATTGTTGTTGAAGAACATAATATATGATTGTCAGGTGGTGTTAACTTCCAGTAAAACCAAAGGCTTCGCTTTAGATGTGTATTATCAATGATCCAGTCCGTTTGACGTGGCAGCTAACTAGTCAGAACCTCCTGTCATCACTGGTCAATGCAGGGAGGCTTTTCGCATCAGTTTGCAGGAAAGCGTGTTAATGAACTCAGACTGTGAATTTCCAGAGTCTAGTATGCAGGAATCATCTCTCAGTGTGAAGTAATTGAAACTCAAACCACAACCTGATTCAGCGCCTTACCTTAATGTTGTGATGCATACGCTTAAACGAGATATTCGTCTCTCAATGCATTAGAGATGCAAATCTTTACTGGCCTGTAAATGGTCTCATTTCCTCAAAATACATTATATAACCACAGGCAGCCTTTTAATTTAGAAATACAACCAGTTACATGAGTTTAAGTTCCATTATCCTCAGGTATAGGGAGCAAACGCATTTATTTTCAAATCCGCTCTTATGCATCACATTCAACAGTCTGAATGCGCCAGTCCAAATAATCCTCATGATTCTGGCTGATCTTAAAATCGTTTATATCAAACATGTTTAATATTCCCAATTCATGCCTCAACAGAATACCCTCAATGGCCAATGAGAGAAAGCAGAATATTCAAGACATACCAGAGCAGGGTCATACTTGTTTAACTTCTGCAGAATTATGTTATCACACGAGCAGCTAAAGAACTCAAACAGAATCTATCAAATCTTCACTTTGATCCAGTGCCCCCATCTGAAAGCAAGAACCTCGAGCAGGGAGTTAAAGAAAGAGATGCCAAAACACACAAAAGAGGCTAGAAAGATAAATATAGAGTTATAAACAGCCTTAATGGCTCAGGATCACCTGATCCAGCCATTCGCTTCATCAAAAAGGAGTCTATTCTTAAAAAGCTAGTGAGGTTGTATACCTCCCAAACCCAGAAAGGGGCAGTGGGTCCAGAGAGAGAGGAGCCTCTGCCCATCGTTTTACTTCAGGAAACTCTCGGAGCCACATGAAAGTCTACTGTCCAAGAGCAAAGTGCTCTTTAATGAAAACATGGAACTATGAGGTTGATAAGATACAAAGGAAACACGTTTAATCCAGAATTTTTTCCCTGCAAAACAATGCATTTCAATCTTTTGACCTTCCAAACATATAATGTCTTATTTATTTATTTTATTTTTTTCATCTAATGTTGGTCCTGTTCATAAAAATGCAGGTTTTTTAACAGTGGAAAACCACATATTTCTAAAGTCATGTGACCATTCGCACGAGTTACATGACATTAATGCAATTAAGAAAACTAATTTAGCTGCCCAAAGTCAAAGCAACACTTTTAGAGCTTCTAGAAGTTTATTTATTTATTTTTTTAAAGACTTGGAACAATTGTTGCCAGTGTGATAAAATGGATAAATGGGTTCACATGTGATTTTAAAAATCATCGCCAGAATTTCCCAGGAATCCATTTAAGGCAGTAACCTTCAACGGAAGGAAAAGAAAGGATTGTGTTTGGTTCTGCTCACCAGCAAGCGGATTCTTCTGCCTCTTTTGGCCCCTTGGACTCATTTACTCATCAATCTTCTAAAAACTTAAGTGTAATATTTGACTACTCACAGATTTGTTCTATTGTAAAAAGCATCTTCTTCCAGCTGAGACAGCTGGCTAAAGAGAAGCCGTACTTCCTCTTCCAGGCTGGATCGTTGTAAGTTTTTATAAGTTGGTGTGGACCAGTTATCTCTTCATGGGCTCCAGTTGGTGAAAAATGATAAATATTTGCCTTTCAAGCACTTTGGTCAATGTTGGTTGTGTTTAAATGTGCTAAATACATAAATCTGACTTGACTTGACTAGCTAAAACTGGAGCTGTGACCTCTCCTGGCAATCTCCATCTTCTACATGAAGAGATAATGTGAATCGAGCGAGATTAAAAAAGAAAAAAAAAAAAGAGAGACAGAGAGAGAGAGTTATCAGTGGTTAAGTATAATGAAATTTTCTCGGTTTTGTTTTGACCTTGTTTCTGAAAATATTCTTTGCACAAAAAACTAAACAAAACAAAAAAAAACAACAACAAAAAAACAGTCTTGCTTCTGATTAATATTTATATGCTCGACTTTGTAGAACCTGTAAAGTCCTGGTCAGGGAGAAATTATACATTTTGAACTACAGAAATGTTTTAAAAGAAAAAAAAGAAAACAAAACAACACAGAATCAATACACAGTGATTCAGTTGTAAAGTTTAACTCCCAATAATGGAACCAGTGTTGTTGTCCTAATTAATTCAAGACCTCAGGGAAAATATAATAATACTGTTTACTTACTTTGAGTTTATATATTTGCTTTTTCTATAAAGACATGTCTGTTTATATTTCAGGTCAAAAGAAGTCAAAAACGCTGAAGAATGACCCTAAAAGTTTGCACAAAGAGAAATTTGTTGCGGCATAAAAACACACTTGGGGATGTTGTCAGTTTAGAGCTCATCTGTTCATCCCTTGAGTTCATGGACGAAAGTTGTGTTCACTGTTACCCATAATGCATCAGACTTCGTAAAGGTGCTCAGTGTACCATGAAGAGGAGGACGTGGAGATATTTACAGACACTTCAGATGCTCTCAAACGAATGCAGCGATTAACACTTCTTCTCCCACCTCACCACAGATGGGATTTACATACGTTTAATTATTTTTACAGTTTCATGGCAACAGAAACAAAATGACTCATTTGAATTTTCAAACTCAAGCGTGTAGCTTGCCTTCCTCCAGGTAAAAGTTATCAGACAACCCTTTTTTTCTCTCTCTCTCTTTAAATTTCTGTGGCTCCACTGGTCTCCAGAGAGAAGGGGGACCGAGCTGAGAGTTGCAGGCCGGGACTCAAACTCGTGACCGCTGTTGGGGGGCTGCAGCTTCTGGACGTGGGTCACATGCGTAAACGGTTTGGCTATGCAGCAGCTCACACATGATGGTGTTAAATTTGATGAGAACGGATGCAATTAACAATCTGACGTATTTACAGAATGAATTAAAGTAATTCCATTACTTCTGAAAGGAGTAACGACGGCTATAATGAGGAATACGCATGTGTTTTTGGAGTAAGCTGCCCATCACCGTCCTCCACAGCGGTGGCCGTCCATCAGACAGAGTTAGATCTCCCCTCATGGACCAGCGAGTCAGGCTGCCATTTGGTAAACGTATAGACCCAGATCTGTCAGAGCTTTTCTCCGGTGGATGTGGATAATTACAGACGTGATGAGCATGACAGCTTCTCTCCCTGGCCCTGTCCACCCGACCCTGAACTTGTTGCCTTTGACAACGGATGATGAAAACACGTCTGCTTTTGCAGTCCTGCCCTTTTCGTGGCAAGTCAAGACCTCCTGGTATCTGTGGAACGGGCTGCTGAAGAGATCAGAGTCTCCTCGATGCCTCCCAGGTGCACAGTCAAATGTTTTTGATCTTTCTGAGCAAGTGATCAATGTGGAAATATTTCACCCTGAGCACAACATATTCACAGCAAAAGTCAGAATGTTTTTTAATAAAAAATGTCAAATAATTGTCTCCATCCCGTCTGTAGTTATAAATTCTGCCGAGGCGAACCGTGCGCCAAGCCAAGAAATGTGCTTGTTCAGGCGGTCGTTTCATTGGGCTGTTGGCTGTTTGCTTACACAGTGTTTATTAACAAAGGAGGATGAATAAACCGAGAAAGTTGAGAACATAAATTCAGACAAAAAAATGTTGACTCAGTCCTAAATAAAAGTTCACAACAATACATTTTCTATGGCTTTAGTTTCCAGTAAAAGTAGTTTGCGGGAAGCTGCATCAGTGAAGGAGCAGCTGCAGGTCCAGATGACCCCACCAGATGTGTCCTGCTCATCTTAAAAAAAAAAAGAAGACGAAGAAATGCGGAAAGTTAAGGTCCTGAAACACAAACATGAAGATGAGAGGAGAGAAAGAAAAGTCAAGAGATCCACAGAGGAAGGGTGGGCTTCATGACTTTACCACATGCTCCAGCAGAGCCATTTAATATCAAACACAATAAAGATCATTTTAGGGAGAGATTAAACAAATGCAGGTTAGTTAAATTTGCTGATCATCCATCTAAAGACACTGAAAATATGCAACCAAGCAGTTGGATGTTGGGGCATCAGGATGCTTCACATCATTATTCAAATAGAGCTCTGCGAGCTCAGGAGTGGCTGCAGATCCGCTGGTTTAATGGAACTTAAGTACAGTGGTTCTCAATAATGCATCGAAATGGTTGTCAACGGGCTTTCAGCTGCTGCACCGCAATTAAAGGTCTGTCATTGGTCAGTGGATGGCCAGCTTCCCATCACGCTGAATTACAATGCTGTCAAGTGTCTCATAGCACTTATGAGGTTGGCAGCTCGTATCTGTTCCCAAAAATACCTGGACTGGTTCTTAATGCACACTACGCATTCCTAATTTTGCCAAACAGTGAATCATGGACAGTAGGTGTGAGAGAGTGTCTATTAAGTTGTGGAACCAAACCAACTTAAAAATTCATTAATGTGGCAAAGTGGACGAAATTTCTGCAAGAATGTAATTCTTGAAGGCTCAATTTTGTGGTCAAGATAGCAAACACTGCTGAGATTTACAAAAAAATCAAATAAAAATGGTTTTCCAGCAAAGTCAGTTATTCATGTGTTTTTTTAAAATATTTAATTAAAACGTAGATGTTTTTGACTAGCTGTTAGCATGCTCACTCAGTCTTGCTTCCAAAATACATTTTCCCGACTCATTACTTGATTATTTTAACCAAGATAAGATGTTTTTTCCCCATTACATTTAAAGCCGCTTATCCTAAAGTTAGCAAATTTCCAGTTTATTCCAATTAATTGCATTTTATGTTTATGAGTTACCATGGAAACTTTCCAACATTTTTGTTCAAAGAGCGTAGTGGTATAAGCAGATGAACATGATGTTTGCAGACCTGAAGAGTGTTGGTCTTACTAAATCCATGACCACATCTCATTACCAGTAACAGGGAGACCGCTAGCTCCTTTGCAACATGCTTTCTAATGACCCCCATGGGACAGATCCTCTGCATATGTAGCAGTGAATAGCACACAGTCTGCGGGGCTGTGAATCGCTAACAAAGACACTCACAGACCAGCGCAGACATCCGTGCAGGCACACATACGCTGGATGTGCAGGAACACAGAGGCAACTGCAAACATAGACTTATCCCCATGGAAACAAATACTCTGGAATGTTATTTCTCTAAGCAACAGCTTGAACTTTTGAAAATGTTCCCTTAAAATGACACTTTTGCCTGCTTGATGTATCTATTCATGTTTTATCACACAAGAAAATAGTAATTAAATTAACCTTTAATTATATTCCCTTGTAATTTAACCTGTGACAGCAATATTTAGATCTTACTTAGAATATATGCTTAGCTGCTACTGATCACGTAAAATGCTGTATTTCACTTGACTTGAATCAGTCCTTTTATCATCCTTTCAGGTTTCATTTTGAGATAATCAGTGGATTCGCTGGGCTGAATCTCTAAAACAGCGTTATTAACCGGGTGTGAATGAAGTTTCCCAAGCATGAATCACACTTTTGTGTGCTGAATAATAGATGGCAATAACAACTGCACACGAGCGAGAGTCTTGCAAAATTAGGTTTCCTTATCTCACGCGTGTAGGTGAAAAAGTCCAGCGCCTCGGTGTGAATGCACCAGTCTCTCCCCCTCACTTCTCCTCCACCAGAACAAACCTGTTAACTTGCTATAATGGTCTGTTGGGGTGCAGTTTCGTTGCTACACCAGAAAGTGCTTCATACAACTGTGTGGTGCCGGCTTGGCATGACTTTTTTTTTTTTTTTTTTTGGGGGGGGGGTTTGCTCTTTTTTTCAAAACCGCATTTCTCTTCTGCGTACAGAGGCACACAAA
>JBAMYA010000001.1:15657774-15674913 GCA_037176975.1 Arrhamphus sclerolepis | reverse complement strand
CCCCCCCCCCCCCCCCCCCCCCCCCCCCCCCCCCTCCCCCCTCCCCCTCCCCCCCTCCCCCCCCCCCCCCTCCTCCTTCTTTTTCCTTCCCTTCTTCCTCTCTTTTTCAAAATAGCATGTATCTGCTGCGTACAGAGGCACATAAAAGGAACACTGACAGTCAAAGTAAAGAGGTACGGAGCTTTCAAATTGCAACATATCTGAAAATTTCCCTCTAAGACTGAGTGTAATATTCCTGCTCCTACTCTCATGTTATACCAAAGGCTGTAGGAAACATGGAGAGTTAGCTCAACAGCAAAATGTACAGAGTACACATGTTTTCTTTTCATCTCCCCCATTTCAGTTCACCTCTCTGTCACAGTACTGAGTGGATTTTCAATAAACAACACACGGTCTAACAAATAAAGACATCTATGCACACAGGAGGTTATAACGAACCTGTTTAAAAGGCAAAGCGCCACACATGAATTCTTGTATCATCAAGATTTATAGACAATGTCCAGCATGCAGAGTTTTCCTATCGAGACAGATGCGGGGTCTGAAAACGAGCCACAGGGTCTCCTCATCCAGGAGGAGGACCAGCTGGATTCTCAAACTGAATCTGTGTGCAGCGGTGCAACCAATCAGAGCAACGAACAACGTGATGTATTCAAAGCAAGTCAACGGGAAAGTGTTGGGGAGAGACGCCTACATATATTTTAGGACGGAATTCAGTGATTGTCCTCGTCTTTTCAAGCAGAATTTGAGAATAACAGGTGAGTTCAAACACTCAACTGGTATCTTGGAAAAATGTAACCGTGTGTAACACAGCTGGATACCGCTAACATTAGACAGATGTACATAACCATGTCCAGATTACTTCTTGAACTGCCTCCTTTATCATTAGAGCAGGTATACCAGATGTCTCGTAGTATTCGTAAATAAGATGACCTCATACACCACAATCACTAGGAGATCGTCATGGAAGTCTTGAAGTATCGATGTCAAAGCTGATTCAAACAGGTGCTGTTTACCATCCAGACTACAAGCTCAACATCACGCTAAACCCTCTCAGACACGCTACAAGGACAGACTGATCTGATTGGCTCTCCAAGACTTGGGCATAATTAATGAGCTTCAGCTTAAGTTAGCTAGCGGAGATTTCTCGTGAACACAGCTAGAAGCTTCTGCAATAAATCTTTGAAGAGACTTCAATCAAGGTGACAACTGCATTAACTGAATTTCCCTTTGGGGATTAATTAAACTGAACTGACAAACCTGAGTCGTTCTCACATGAATCCCAGAATCACCTGGGTTTATGGACGCACAAGTCAGATATACGCTGATGAAACAATGCAAAGTCAGAATCGGTGCTTGGCAGGATTCCCTTGTGTTTTTGTGCTCTTTAAGTGCATTTTCTGTCATTTATTTATTTGTAGTTAGAGATACTGGGTGTCTCGCAGGACTTCTGCATTTGTTTGTACGGGGTCAAAGGACGGTCTAGTGACCCCCTTTGGACAGCGCTTGTTTTGTTAATCCATGTTTTTATTGTAGCGCCCAAAGTGCCCGGTGTAAAATCAGATCTTATTGGACCGCTGTGTGTAGGTAAACCCTTGCATTCATAAAAACATGTCATGGAGGCTAAAACAGAAAAAAACAGGAGTAATTAATTCTGACAGAAGTGTGTTCAAGTGATTATTCATGCAACACTTGCCATTATTACTGCATAAAGCTTTTCTTTACAAAAATTAACATAATTCATTATATCAATTAATAACGAACCGTCTTTAATCTTTGTTCAAGTTTTTCGGGGCTCTAGATGTTGATTTCCTGCTGTCCTTGTAAACTTTTGCTTTCCCCTCTTTGAAATAGATCTGTCATCTGTTAACACTCTGCAGTATTGTTATGATCCATTTTTAATGGAGTTAGCCTCATTTAAGACTTAAGAAGATTCACAATCCACAACTTTATTTTGATTCATTTATATTACAAAGGTTGGAATTACTGCGACATTAAAAAACAAAAAACAAAATACAAACATCTATGTAGCATTATAAAAACAGCACAAAAATTTAAAGTTTACAGGAACAACAGGAATTAATTGTCATGTATCAATGTGCACGTTCAAGCTAAACCCCTTTCATGTTTCTGCAATGGTCATTAATTTGGGTTTCCTCAGGGAAAATTTACTAAGCTCTTTATGCCACTTTTATCAGGGCAAAGCTACACGTTTGATATTAAAATGTAAGTTCAATGAGGGAAATAAAATAATCCAGAAGCAAAGCATTTAACACTCACTAATGTCAAAGTTAATCCAGAAATCCTAAATTTATCCAAAAACCCCACATGTAAGCAATCCTTGTGATGCTCTGCTTCTCTGCTGGAAACCATGGAAACCCACATCCCAGATGATTAAATGTGAGAGAGGATATGGATATAGATATTATAGCTGTAATTCAAATGGAAATCTCTTTGACTACATTTAAGCAGTCTAATATTTTAATACTGTGTCTCTTAACTGTATGTTGTTCTCACTGTGTTCTTTTTTTTTTTCTTTTTCTTTTTCGCATGAGAATGTTGATTTTGTACCAGGACCCGTTTTTCTTTTTTGTTTGCTTTTTTTTTTGTGCTCCATGGAAGGAATATGCAAAATAAAGCCCCATGAATATTAGAAATCCATCACAGAAGCAAGGCCATTACTACTGTGACATAAGTGAGAACGAGTATAAGAATGGAAAGGCCGTGTGGTGGAAGGATTTCAGCTCTCGCAGAACATTAAAAAAAAAAAAAAAAAAAGGCAACTTCACCCTCTAACAGCTCCGCTTTTCTCTAACTTTAAACAAAGCGTAGAGGAAAACAAAAAACAAAAAAAACAACCCAAACCTCCAGAAATGAAGTCGGAGCGCAGCATTACTGCAACAGTGTGGGTAAACAAACTCAAAAGCAAAGATTGTTCGCTGCTTTCTGCCTCTTATCCTCCTAAACTAAAAAAGAAAAACGGTTTTGAGTGAAACTGAAAACAAGAGAAGGAAACAGCAGTTTAGTGAATGGTTGGACTGCTGGCTCTGGACGATAAGAAGATGGAAGAATCTTTAATTTTTTGTTGTCGTTTTTTTTTTTTCCCATGTTGAGTGATGCTCATGTTGAGACTCTGCAGTCACCAGAAAAACTGTCTTTACTTACTTTCCACCAAATTGTTTTCCAGTCTCCCCATTAAATACCAGAAATGGTTGAGATAAATCCACCATTCATAAGCAGATAATGGATTATGGAGCCATTTACTTCCCTTTCTCTCTCTATTTAAAAGATGATTAATCAGCTTTAGGCCACACCCTCATCATCAGCACACTAATCTAACTGCCAGTCTGCTAAAGTTTGGAAGTAAAATTAATATTTAAAAACTTTGCCGCTATTTTCAAATTGTGGGTGAGTTTTTTTTTTTTTTTTTTCAATAAAACTCCTCCAATAAATGGTGTGACAAATCTGAAGTCTATGGATACAATTATACAGACTCATGTTGACCTATAATTCAATTCAGATAATAACGTATTGACCATTGCCAGTAAATACTGGACCAACTATCCGGTCATGTCACTTAGATTTCTAAAGAGAACATTTGAAGCCCAGTTTTTTCTCAAACTGCCAAAGCCAACGGCAGAGCCAACGGCTAGCTGTCAGTCGAGCACGTCAAATGGTGCCTGGCATACGATTGGTCAGATTTACGGCTTTATATAAATTTATCAGATGTGATACAATAGACTGAACAAACCTTCTGAGTCGTCACCCAATGGTTTTCTCCAAAAGAAGCCAGCTTGCAGGTGCTCACCTTAGTTCAGTTACAGTTTGATATTTCATCTAGGCTAGCTTAACTTTTGTTCACTTTTGCATAATCCATTATCTGTTTTAACTTTTGTTAAGCTAGCCTTACTTTGTATTCATTTTGATCAATTATGCCAAACATCCTCATTTCAAGTATCGCTACCAAAATGATGTGAAGTGAATACTGCCAGGTTTGAAATGAGGACTAGCAGAGCTCTGCTGGAACCCACCAGTCAATGATCATCTATCCCATGACAAATTTACTGGGTAAGCCTACGGCAGTAGGTATGCAGACCAAAACCATTTCTTGAAGCAGACATTTTAACATAAGAGTCTGTGGAGAGCTGCTCTGCACCAAGACTTACTTCCTGGGAGGACTCGACCTGGAAGTGGGCATGTTGGCAGCTGGGTATGGTCCTGCACCAAGACTGAAACCATATGTTGGGAAAGTAAAAAGGATTGATCATAAAACTAAGCATCAAAAACTCCAAGCAACTATGCTGTTCCTACTGTATATATCATAACAAAAAAAAAAGCACAAGTATTGGGTTGAGAATTGTGATTAGATAGGGATGCTGAGGAGGTGTCCCTATAATATGTAATAATCTACAATAAAAGCACTAAATACCAGTTCTCTCTACTCTTGTCCCATGTCCCCTTGCTGTATAATTAGTTTCAAATTTGGTGCACCCATCCCATATGCGATTATGACCGGGCCTATAAAGTTTCATGAACACCATTCATTTGTAATTGCAAATATGGGCCTCTGAAATTTTATTGGCTCTTAAGCAGCCGTTTTCTTTGGAAAAGTCAGTCAACTGCTGCTTTAGGTGCTGCCTACAATTGAGCCTTGATTATGTCAGCCAAATTTCAGACTTTTATCTCAACTGGGTCATGATACATTGACAGTTGTGAGTTGTAAAGGCCTCTATGGATTAACTTTTGCAAAATTTGAAGTACATAAAAAAAAGAAAAAGACTGTCAATCCCAAGCTCCATTAACTTTGGATTTTACATCTTAGGATACAGTGAGAGATCCGAATGGACTCAGATCCCTTAAAGTTATCAGATTTGACAACAGTAGCGAATACTCGTTGAATTATTGATTTATTCTCAGAAGCAAGAAATCTAGTTGATGATGCCCTGACTGGAGGGAAAATGTCTTATGTACGTCTAATACTATATTTCATGGCAGACAGTGGTACGTGTGAATTGACTGTTTGTGGTTTTACTCTTAAAGATGTGTGTCACTTAGCTTCACATCAGATTCATCAGTGTTTATTTAGTTGTAGATCTCATCTACAGACTCAAACCATAAATACAGATAGTTGTGAAAAACTGGCTGGCAAAGTTCCTTACATCATTTTATAAAGAAGAATAGATGGTAAAATGTGTGGCTCAGCTTAACTGGGCACTTTACCAACAAAGTGTGATGACTTATTATGGTTGCCTTGGAATCCAGGTCTCTGCAGGTTTTTATTTTAATTTATATTTATGTGTGAATATGTAGGTGTTTGAAGATCCAGGATTTTCATTGTATTTAATGAAATGTAGAAGTCTGAGCACGTGTTAAATAATGTAAATTAGACCAAGTGCATCTGAAATGATTTTCTGGAGGTCTTGACATAAATTGCTGAATACATTTCTGACATTGTTTAACTTTCATATTTAAGCACATACAAAATAAATAAATAAATAAATCCAACATATCAAAAAAGTTCATATGGAGAGAAAAATGTGGGGGAAGTTACTTTGATACAAACTATGTGAGTAAAATGACAGATGCACTATGTAACAATGAATCTTAAATGGCAACCTGCAGTCAAATACACATTTCAACAAGAAATCAGAAATACAGGGGAGAGATCCATCTCCATTTCTTTATTATTTCTAATATAGAGAAGGGTTAATAAGTTAGGATGGTTTGGGATTGATGACAAACATTGCAGGGTTTTTGTTTTTTCTTGCTCTAATTATCTGTATTTATAGTGGAAATAGGCAAAAAACAGGGAACACATGCAGAAGAGAGACATGATTCGGAACGGTTGACGGCAAATACTTAAAATCCTCCACCTTCTTCATCTCTGCTCCCTGTAGCCTCACCGTTCCTCTTGGCTTCCTCTCATTCAGACACGTATTCTGTCTTTCTGCGGCTAATCTTCATTCTTTTCTTTTCCATTACATACCTCCACCTCTCTAGATGCTCGTCCACCTGCTCTCGAAACATTTTGCAGTGTCATCTGCAAACATCAGAGTCCATGGAGATTCCACATTTGTCAGCCTGTCCATCACCACAGCAACATGAAACGGCTCAAAGCTGATCCTTGATGCAGTCCCACCTCCACCTAGAACTCCTCTGTCACACCTACAGCTCACCTCAGCACTGTCTTCCATCTCTCACACCTTTCCTGCAGAACATACTTCACTGCTACTCCAGACCTCCTCAGCCTCTCTCTCCACATCCTGTCAGGAAACCTTTAAAAGCAATCATGAGATTGTAAAGTGTGTAAACTTTCACGAGGGACCAAATCAAAGTTTTGAGTGAACGGAACACGCTTTTGCAGCAAAATTGCAATTAATGACAGGTCACATGGGGCGTTCAGTTTTCATCAAAATAAACTCCCAGTTTGAGCCTCTGACACAATGAAAATATGCACTTCCACTTCAGCGATAGTGTAAATAGGGGTCCATACAGACAAACTATAGTGATTTTAACAGCATATCTGCAGAACAAGAATTCTGGAACCATGTTCTAAATAGGGCTGGGTGAAAAACAAGTTTTATGGATGTGTTAATAGTTCATGTCCTGTAGTGCCTCTTCATTTGACAGCTCTCCTCAGATGCAGACAAAACTAAAACCTGGCAGCATGTGCTGCTAAAAGTGAATACATTTCCCAAAAAGTGTTCCCAAAACACACTGCAGCACAAGCAATCCTTTTCAACATCGTAATGATGGTGTGGCACCCTTAAAACATAGACATTAACAGTATTCCACATGGTAAAAAGAGAACCTTACATATAGTACCCATCTACCTTCACAGAGCCGTTTTTAAAATAAATTCCTTGTTAAAATATAATTGTAGATTTTTGTACCAGCTACCAGGGTCCAAGTTAGCGCACAAAACTACACAAGCACAATTCAGTTTTATTTAGGGATGCGTCAAACAAGACGAGGCATCGGGGCACACGGCAAGAAAAAAAAAGGGGTGTTCCCAAATACTGTAAAATAGAAATAGATCATTACATCAGTCTTTAATAGTTTAATACAGTTTAGTTAGTTTGAGATAGATATATAGAGACAGACAGACAGATATCAGTCAGGAGATTGATTCTTGGATTCTTGGAAAGGAGCCACCAACAAAGTCTTCTACAGTCCAGCAGTTTTTTTGAACTGACCACTCCCGACAAGGTTGGTACATTAACATGGTTATGGCTTATTTTATGTTATGAAGTCAACCACTTAAGGTACACAACCTTAACTACACTGAATTCTTATGTTTTGTTTTGTTTTTTTTTGACCTACAGCAATAACACCTCCAGTGCTGTGAGCGATGCAACCACTGAAGTGGACCGATATCTACCTGAGGATCCTCTGGCTTATTGGGCACAAAAAAAAGCATCAGTATCCCCATCTATTTATATCAGGCCTCATTCACGAATATGTGCGTGGAAATGTTTCCCGCAAAAAATAAATGCACGCGCAAATCACTGAGGGATTCATGAAACCTGCACTTGCTCACAGTTTGTGATTAGCATACTGCCACGCCGCCATTTCTCCAAATACGTAAACCACTTTCCTGGAGTTGATTTGTGAATGAATGAAGCGGTTACTGAGGAGAGACGGACATTTCACAGTTTGTTAGAAGAGATGGCACCAAAAGGCAAAATAAGAACTTTACAACCACAGAAATGGAAACAGTTGTGTCCGAGGTGGAAGCCAGAAAATTTATATTTTTCCAGTGTTAAGGATATGACACAGATCATCTGCACGCTGGAGTTTTTTTTTTCTGTTCATGTTGTATTGAGTCAATCAATGGAGCTTTGATTAGAGCTGTAGTTGGGTCTTAAAAGTTGGGCCCAATACTTTATATTTTAATTGCAGAGGCTACCACTCATTTAAACACAAACCGGAGCGCAGCTAGAGCCCATGGGAATGACTGAAGTTAAGCCCGAACCCGTCAGATCCTGACGCGTTTGGAAAAAGATCTTCAGCTTCAGCTTTGGTGACCCGGCTCAGAGAGGAGCTGTGAAGTCCCAGCCTGGTCTACTATTTCTCTCAGTAATGTAGCTACCTGTAGCCATGGAAACCGAGCGTGGACAGGACTTACATGAGGCATGAGAACAACGTGTCGGATGATTGAGATGCTCCAGAGAATCACAGCTGCAGTAGCTACATACGCTACTGGAAACTGCTGATAAGCAATTCATCATTTTGCTTAAAAATTATTTGAATGATTGAAAGAAAATGTTAATTAAATCGCTTTCACGAATGTTAGAGATTAAAAGCTCTGTATTTAATTTTTTTGAGTCAGTTTGGCTTTCCTCATTTGTGCGTACGTATGGTCTGAGGAAGTTCTAATTTTGTTTGTAGAGTAAGAACAAATTCGGGTAAGAAAATATTGATGAATCCCAAATTTGTGCGTCAAACGTTTGCAGTTTAAGCACAGATTTGTGAATGAGGCCCATTGTCCCTAAAATACCTATGTTTCCCAGTGTAACCCTGTTTCTAAAAGTAATCTTAAAAAAAGAAAAAAAAAAAAACAAAGAAAAAAACAAGAGTAAAACATGTTATGTTCATTATTTGTTTCTGCTCTTACTGTCTTTATTTAATGAAAGTGACACATAATCAATATATAATTATTTAAACATGAAAGGAACACAGATTTACATATGTTGCATGTTTTGGTCAAACAAGAGTTAAGTTTCTTTTTCCCAGTGTCGATGAGCACTGATGAAAGCCTATTGTTTTATTCCGTTCCTTCGCGTCAGCCAATCAGGGAAGCTCGAGGGAGCTCTTGTCCCTCCTTAGTGCAAGCTCCCGTACGTTCAGTCTCTTGCCTTCTACAGCCGACCGGAGCAGGCGTGCTAGAACTGTTTCATCGGTAAGCTGGAGAAAATAACCTCTAACGAGTGAAATACCAACTGATATTGTTCACAAAGTATGGTTTTGCATTTGTTATCACAGAGGACGCAGCGAAAACGGAGGGTTTACTGACCTGTGGCGTCACGTAAACACTGCGAATCTCACTCGACAGCGCTAAGCTAAATGTGGCTAATTACGCACGTGATGTTCAAAGTGGCGCTTGCTACAATATGAGTGCGGTTACAGCTTTTAGGTGTCTCTGAAACATGCTAGTGTTATGCTAATCAGATCGATAACCGAGATGGGTGTGATTAATGTTTACCATGGAAGTGAATTATACAGCGACTATAGTTCCTGAATATTTGAAGCCCTGTGGACAAACTTTGATATTACTGCAGTTTCCATAGAAGTATCGAACTTTAATACTGTGAACCTTGATACTGTGAACTTCGAACCTTGACATTTGAATGTTGTACAGCTTGACTGAAGTGATGATAGCTGATCTGAATAGTAGTTTACTGTAGTGTGACACTACCTTAGTTTAATTTGTAAGGGTTATCCTTAAATTGGTCGTGACATATATTTGACCTTGTTTTTTATAGGTCAGGTTTTTATATGGGGCGAATCCAAGGACCAGTTCAGCGATTCCAGATCCCAGAGTGTTCCAGTGTTCACTGGATGGCGAGCTAACCCAAGATCCTAGGACACGATATACATGCACACGCACACACATTAGCACACTGATGGACTGCAGTTCTCTGCTGTACAACTGGTGCGGTTACACACACGCACACACACACACACACACACTTCTCATTGGATGGACTCGGTTGCGATACATCTGTTTCGTCATGGGCCCCAACGGTACCATCTGAACTTAAAGGGACTAATTTTTTTACTTCTGCACAATTTTATTTAAAGTTTTTGTGTTACTTTGGGGGGAAATTTTATATATTTGAAGTCTTTGTTAAAACACCTTGTAATTCATTGTTAGACAAAAAAAGGAGCTTAAAATAACAAAAGTTACTTTTAAGCCACACAACAGTGCTTTGTCTGGTTTCTCTGTCATTCATGCCCCAGAGCTCTAAGAGCCGTTCTTATTCTTCTGATACTGGCCCAAATTATTTATCATCTTGGTTGTTATCTGTATAGAAACCCACGTATACGCTACACCAGCATCATCTGTCCCACGCGCGAGTGTTCGCAAAGGCTGGTGAGATGATTTCCAAGAAAAACCCCAAAACTATGAAGATGCTCCTTTTCCTGAACAAAAGCCCATAATTTCAGCCCCATGTCACCTCATCCCATACTGTTCCACACACACTGCACTCAACTTGAATATTCACACTATGATGCCATATTGAATATATGTCCATCATCATTGTATATATTTAATTATTAAGGCATATAAAAAAAAAAGTTATGATAAAATGTGAATAGTGTGTGTTGGGCACTGACCATTTATTAGATAAGCAAGTGCTTCAGTGTTTGGTCATGCAACTATTACCTGAGTGTGAACATTGCCTGTCATGAACCCATTTGGACGTCACTGTCGAGAAATGAATGAAACTCCGAGTACTGAGACTTTTTCTGAAACAATGGCCTGCGAGGCCTCAGTGGCTCATAATGCGTCATTTGCCCGTCACTAGTTCTATTCACAGCACTCACCGTTACAAGAACACGCATGTCAGGCTACTGATCTGGTTGTCCTGCCTTGAGAGCCAGAGAGCTGCTGTTTAAATAGATGGCAGCTTGACTGGCACATGCAGCACAGGTGAGCCAATCAGTCCCTCTCAGGTGCTGTTTCCTGAGCTGCAGCTTTGCCTCTCCTCTACAGCAGAGCAGAACCACACCCCACCACCACAATTTTATCTAAATATTACTCAGCCCGCTTAATATGGAGAAATGAGACGGAGTAGAGTTGAGAGGCACCGTGTTTGGTGAAGAGGAAACAGCATTTTAGCAGAAACACTTCACCTGAGTAGCTTGGAGTCAGTTGTGGTTTAGTCAAACACAAATGCCTTTGTATATCAGAGTATTCCAGATGCAAATGTGAGGCCATCTGTCCAACACCTTCAGCTTGGTCAAAACTGGGTTCATGCAACAGGACAATGATACCAAAAGAAAAAAAAACAAAACTCCAGCAAATCGAAATCAGAATGACTGCATTTGACTAGCACATGCCAAAACCAGGATTCTTTCAGACTTTTGATATGGAAAGACCTTAACAGAGCTATGCACAAGTAAAACAGCCAAAAATCTCCTTTAGCTGAAGAAAAAGCACACACCATTGTTACAGACATTTCACTCCCTGGACACTCTGAACTGCTGCCATCAGGCAAACGCTCCGGAGCCATAAAGATGAGAACAAACAGGTTCAAAAACACTTTTTTTCCCCACTGCAGTCACTTTATTCAACACGACAAGAAACAATTAATGTGCTTACAAATGACCAGTGAAATGAAATGTACACGTGTGTGTTGGAGAGAATGGGTATCTGTTTTTTTTTTTTTTTTAAATGCCTCTGGTTTTATATTATGAGCTGTTTTTATGGCATATTCGTATTGATTGATTTTAGAGGCGCATTTATTTATTTGGTGTTTTTATTGATGCATATAAGGGATGGCACTTTTTAAAGTTTTATTGTACCTGTTACAATGACAATTATAAAGATATTGATATTAAAATGTAAAGAAGAATGGACCTCAATGATCCAGGAGCTGTTGAATCATAGCGGTACTAAGTATGGGCAAAGTATTTTTATTATTTTATATCTTCTTATTTCTTGAGGTTGTATTTTCCAAATACTAAGACACTTTCATCACATCACTGACATCAGATAATAGTATAAATAAAATAAAAGAGACACTGCTAAATTTTGGATATTACTATGTCTTGGGTTCATATTGTGCAAAGAAGTTAAAAGTAAGAAACAAATACCTCCCAGACCACCCCCACCCTACCCAGCCAGATACACAAACATAAAAATTAATAAATAAATAAATTTTATACAATAAAATGAAATACAAATTGAAAAAAAGAAATTAAAAATATGTTTTACTTCCTACTTTTGTTATTATTGTTTGCATTGTCTAAATCAGCACAGCTATTTCTGATTTGGGGTTGCATACTGAACTGGATTGTGGGGGGGGGCTGAGTTTACTGTTCTTTATTTCATGTGCACTGGCAGAAGCGATCACATCCAACAATAATATTTAATGATATGTCTCAGCCTGCTCTGTCTCAAGCAGATGCTAATGGCTGGGTGCCATTGAAGCTACCTGATTGATGGAGTTCTCCAATTATCTCCCTCCAGGTGGCACAAATTCCAACTTCTGAGTTAGGAAATCACATCCTTCACAGGTTTTGATACTTTTTCATTCAGCTACTGGTGCGGTATAGAAATAACAACCTATATATGATACTAGAAAAAAAAACAGCAGACATGGAGATGGGTATTTAATAATAATGATGCTTTATGAGAGAAAGAATTTTGTTAAGATCCTAGTTACTCCTGGTGCTCTGTCAACATAAACAGAAGGTAAGAAGTGACGAGAACCTGCAATAAAGAAAGCGCTTCACCTCTTCTCAACCACATGTAGTCTCATGTGGCACATGTAGTCTCAATTATTGTTTAACTCCTGCGCCAGCATGTGCACATGAGCTGACTTAAGCATGCACAGCATGTGACAGCCAAGAAATGACATGTTAATTACAGCTGCTGGTTAAAAAGCCCAACAGCCATTTAGAGTAAAAGGGAGAAGTCGACCACAGAGAACACCATCAGAGTTGTCAAGTGAGACGAAGGAGAGTCACCGGCTTTTTCAGTGGATGTTGGTTTTAGTGGAGAAAATGTTTTTAGGTCCCTCTACAGGACAGAAAATCTGTGCCATAGTTGACATTGTTCTAGCTCTTAAAGGTTTTAAAATAGATGATTTCCATAGCTCCCCTTCTTCAATTGCCACTGTCACGTGGTGGAGAGGTTTGCGTACCCAACTGATCCCTCTTAGTATGCTGTCTGGGGCTTTTGCCCCTGGTAGGGTCTTCCAGGGCGAACTGGTCCTGGGTGGTGGGCCAGACTAAGTAAGGTTCAAAAGATTTGCGTGGAGAAAGTTACATCAAGAGTTTGCTGTTCCTCACCTGGACTAGGGTCACCAGGGTCCCATGCTGGAGCCAGGTCCAGGGGAGGGGCTCATCTGCTACATGGGTCCGCCCTCTTGTGGACTAACTACCTCCAGGGGGTAGCGTAGCATTTTGGGTAGCGACTAAAATCATGGACCTTGGTCTACTGACCCTGAGCTGACAAGACTGGCTTTTGGGACATGGATCTCTGCCTCTCTGGTGGGGAACGTGCCTGAGCTTGAGTGTGAGGTTGAGAGGTACCAACTAGATGTAGTTGGACTTACCTCAACATACAGCATTGACTCTGGAACCAGTTTTCTAGAGGGACCTGATTCTACTCTGGAGCTGCACAGTGGGAGGGTAGAGAAGGCTTATTTATAGCCCCCCAGCTCGGAGCTTGGAGATGAGATGATAGCCTTCCTGCACCTTCAGGTCAGGAACCACTCTGACTGTTGTCTGTCTATGCGCCAAATGACAGATCAGATCATCCAGCGTTGTTGGAGTCCTTAGCATTCATGGGTAGATGGATGGTTTCTATATCTAGTCTTCATTCACTGATTTATTAACGTGTCCCCAAATTAGAAAATAGAGACGACAGTGAAAATGGAAAAAACAAAAATCAATCAAATAACCAAGATGACAAACTCTACAAAGAAACAAATTTAAAATTCTGTTCATCATGTGAAGCTACATCTTTGAGTATGAATGAAAACTTTCATTGATTTATTTATTTAAACTTCGAGTCCAATCCTCACAAGCAGACTCTGCTTTGATTTGTTCTGACATTTTCTTTAAAGGCCAGTGTCAGTCATTCAATTTCACAAACACATGTTCCCAACAGGAAAAATAAACTCAGGCGTTTTTCCAGGTGGCATTACTCTCACAGTAATTTAAATTAAAAAACGTAGCACTGGCTTACGGTGTTCTTTTTTATTTTCTTTTTTTTTTATATATATATTTTTTCCTTTTCTTTTATGGAGGTATAATTTTTTGTATGTAAATGTGTCTGAAGTCTAAACATAATAAAAATAATCAAAATGGTAAAGATTAGGTGTGGAGCTAAACTGGGCCATAACATTTTCTCCTTCATTCCAGAGGTTCGTTCTCTCTCTCTGGCCAGATCCACCACCTTGTCCAGAAGGATCTCTCCAGCATGTCTGCCTTGGTGTCAGTCATACATGTATGAATGTATGTATGTATATATGTATATTAGAGGTGGGACTTTAATTGCGTTTAATTAATTACAAAAAATGACGCATTCAATTGCAGTTTGAGTTCCAAAGAATGCCGAGCTTTTGTCAGTGCACTGATTACAGGAGGAATCGGATGAAAGCGTGTTGCTAGGAATAATGAAAGGCAAATACATTAATAAATTAATAAATTAAATTTTTGATAAAAGCGTGGTTTTGTGCAATATGTGCAAAAACGAGTTTGCATACCACCGAAGCACTTCAGCCCCACGGTACCGTCTAAATGCAAAGCAAGTTGTAGTGAGCACAGAAACCACCAGAACTGTTGTGCTACGTTCCATTTGCACTGGGAAGTCGGGATTTCGAAGTTCCTAGTGGGAAATTTCAACTGGAATGCCCCATGATGTCAGAATTCTGAGTCAGAAAGTTGGAGAATCCGAGTTGACAATCGTAGATGGCTGCCCTGGGTGGGGGGTTAGGGTTAGCGCCACCAGCCCCGGTCCGAGTTAATACATGTAGTGTCGGCAACCCAAACTAATAAACCAGAAATAAAATTGCACAATGTAGGAATATAAGATTTACGAAAAGGGGAAGGAGAAAACCAAAAGACCAATAATATCTGGTTGATGAATGACAAGTGACAGAGACATTTTGTCTTCCAGGAACCAATGTCTATGCATATTTCTCCCTCTCTAAGATCACAGTGATTGTTTAAAGCCCATATCTACCTTTATGTCCTATATCCCCACTCAAGGCAGAACGCACACAGTGGTGTGGTCCCTGTGACCCGACCAGGAAGTCAAGCATTTACCTCCATAGTGGACGAGGAATGAATAAATGACTGTATGGGATTAATTGCACAAGACTGTTGGGAAAACCCCTGCAATCAAAAACAAAATTCAACTAGTGTGTGAACGCAAGTCACGTTGAAACCTCATCATCAGAATCAAAGGTGAACTCAAAGTAACCTCTCAAATCTTCATGGTGGGGAATGCTAGAGAAAGACTCCATTGTAGACTAACAGCATAAAACTCAGCCTTGTATGGGCAAGGGAACGTCAGATGCCCTCATCATCCTGGCTGGCCAGAGATGTTGTAGTTGTTATAAGCATAAAAAACAGTTGAATTTGGGAAACTCCATAAGGCATGTTGTCAGTAACATCAAGGATGTAAATATAAAGTATCTTAAAGCGTCATGGAAAACCATGGGACCCTCCAGAGTGTCATAATGCAAAACCTTTGTTTTCTGGAAATCAAAAGTAGAAGATGCTATGAGGTGTTTTTCAAGTTGAAGGCCAGCTATTTCATTCTGAATTCACTAATGATTTTCATCAATTATTTATGTTTATTTATTTATTTATTACTTTTCTGTGACTCAGGTTTCTGCTTGTATCAGTTCCTGGAGGTCCCTCACCATCATCCAGTCACCTGACTGAATATCAGGACCTGAAAAAAAAAAAAACTCAAATATAATCAGGACAGGGTCTGATGAGAAACCAGACTAGGGTGTCCTGAATTTGAAAGAAGCAATTTTGGTTATTCTCAAGCCTGATAGATCAGATCCACATCTACACAGATGTAGGTTCTGAAGCAGGAGCCACAGGACCTCCTCATTCAGAACCCCGACCAACTGTTGCTTCTGCACGCAGTTGGTTAATGTCTCAACCAATCAGAACAACGGACAAGGTGAGACACAAACTAGTCAACAGGAGACTGTTGTAGAGAACATTTTGATGAGAGACACCAAAATAACGACAAGCAGAAATGAAGACTAACCCTTGTGCTCAAACACTCAACCAATATCTTTGAAAAATGTAACTGTTCATTCTGTGCTAGCTAGCATTAGACAGATATATGGATAATCATGTTCAGATTACATTTTGAATAGCTTCTTAATTCATCAGAGCAAGTTTAGAAGATGTATCTTAGCATTTGTAAATAAGGTGGACATCAGTCACCACAATCCTTAAGAGATGTCATGAAGTCTCTAACAATGTCTCTGTCAATGTCAAAGCTAATTCAAACTAGCACTGCTTACCATTCAGAACACATCTCAGCTCTGTCGCCGTCAAGTGAAGCCCTCCCAGGAACGCTCTGTCAGGATAGACTGATCTGATTGGCTCTCCAAGACTTTCAGGCATCGTCAATGAGCTTCAGCGGAGGATAGCTAGACGCAAAATTCAGATTCTAGCGGTCTGTCTAGATTTCTGGACTTCTTCTTCTCCCCTACAATTACTGGATTCAAAACAGTATTGTTAGCTTTTATAGAAGCAAAACAAATAAATGAAAAACAATTGAGGAGCAGGGGTTGAAGGAACATTTGAGAGGGCCAGCATATTCCTTAAACAAAACACAAATAATACTCAATATCTCAAATTTTGCCATCTGAGTAAGAAGGCAGGTCATTTCAAAGTGGAATGTCACTCTGATAAACTGTAATTATTTCTCTTTAACTAGGGAACACACATTTTATTTCAAGCGCCTTTCAGGTCACTCAAGGACACTTTTCAAGATAAAACACAATAAAATAAATAAAAACAACAACAAGGACACAACATTAAAATCACAGGAAATAAAAGTGCAGTTATGGACCGTATGCAGACTGAAACAGATGAGTTTTGAGTCTGGATTTGAATTGAGGTAAAGAGTCAATATTACAGATGTCAGAAGGTAATGAGTTCCAGAGTTGGGGGACAGAGCGACTGAAAGCTCTGCCCCCCCATGGTGCTGAGGCGGGGGGAAGGCACAGAGAGGTGAAGGGAGGAGGAAGACCCGAGGGAACGAGAGGGGATCGCAACATGAATCAGATCGGACAAATGGGGGGCAGGAGAGGTTATGGATAGCCTTGAAGATAAGGAGGAGGATTTTGAATGTGATCCTGAGTTTCACTGGGAGCCAGTGGAGCTGATGGAGGATGGAGGTGATATGGTGAGAAGAGGGGGTCCTGG
>JBAMYA010000001.1:15646342-15657674 GCA_037176975.1 Arrhamphus sclerolepis | reverse complement strand
ATTAGTCAGTTTGACAAAAAAATGAACTCTTGAGTTTCTTCACAATACCTGATACGTGTATTTGTGTGAGTGTGTGTTTATGGATGTGCAGTGCTTCTTTGTGTGCCTCTTACGGTTTCCATATTCTCTTTTTGCTATAGGTTTTCACAAAAAGATGGAACACTTGCAACATTTGCATAAAAAGATGAAATTTCTTTGAAAGTTATAAATCTTACAATAAAACTGCCATACAACTTTTCAAACTCACTCTAATATAAACCTACTAACATTAAGTGAATCATTTGAGCTCGTGGGTCACTATGAAAGACTGTTATCTATTAATAATCCATCCACAGATTGAAAGTAAATTAGATGTACAAAATTAAGTGAGATGGAGTATATTTCATCTGTGCTGTGTCAGGCTGGACAGGAAAACAGAGGTCATGATGCACCAGAAATACACTGGAGAGCTTCTGATTTATAGTTTCTGCTGCGACTCATGGATGCAGGAGGAAAAGGTGAGTGTGCAGAAGCCCTAAAATCAGATACTAAACAGCCATCACTTAAACTTTCAACTTTAACGCAAGATTTTGGTGTCATCTGGTTATTATAGTTATGATTTAGCATACTAAAGATTGTATTTCTGCTTGTGAGGGGTCCTGGGGGAGTTTTCAGGGCCGGTTCATTGATGTGTGTCTTCATTACCAGGAACAGGCTCCTGGAACCTGTGCAGGTTGGAACACTTACCTGTGGTAGGACAGGTACTCAGAACAGCCCTGACAGACTTTTGGTGTTGTTGACTCACTGATTGGGTACGCTGTGGGCCTATTGTCTGCTTCACGTACGAAACATCTTTTCTATTCAGCTCCACCATCAGGCATTATACCAGGGCTGTCCAAATCCAGCCCTGCAAGGCCGCTGTCCTGTATGTGTGAGATGATTCCCAGTCACAACACACCCAAGTCAGATGAATCCATCAGCTCCTCATCAAGGTCTCCACAGGTCTGTTAGCGACCCATTCATCTGCATCAGTGCACTGAAGCAGGAAAACACTGAATGTCGGGTTCGTGTTTCACAACGTGAAATCGGTAAATAATCAGTTTACAGCATGTTACATGTGTCAAGTTGAGGCTTTGACAGAAATAATTCTGAGTGTATTTCAGGCTCTAAACATAGCGGTGTTACGTCACTAGCAGGTTGCTGCTAATGTGCTAATGCTAATGATCTAAAGTTAGCATTGTAATAGTGGTGTTCATGTGAAAAGAAAATAAGTAAAATCAAGAAAAAGAAGTGTCTTTCTTTGTTGCACATTTTTCTTCCTGTTTCTCCGTTGTATCTGGTGCTGTTGTTGCTAGGTTACTCAGCTGCGTAGACGTGCTGTTATTTCATGGTGCGTTCCTATTGGTGGGCAAGTTGACAGAGACGGTAGAGGCAGCGACAGGCCGTCACTCTGAGACGATTCCTCCAGATTTCTGACACTGCTGACATCTGTCTCAGCGTCCTTGGTCTACAGACGGTTCTGTCTTTCATCTTTGCTCCTGTCTCATTGTCAGATCTACCGCCACCGTTTCTGAGCAACGATGGACCATTTTTCCTTCTGAGATGGCTGAAATCGTACAGTGTGAATCCAGCGTGAGTCATGCAGGACAGCGACTCTCAACGTAAACAGAAGCACAGCAACATTCTTTAGAGGAGGTCGGCCCACTAAGAATTCCAGACTACTAGCTTTACCCAGAACTCTCGCTAGTGGAAGGAAGGAAGTAAATTTTATTTGTAGAGCACTTTTCATAGATAAAATCACAAAGTGCTTTACAGCATCAATAAAAACAATAAAATACAGGGATAACAGCATAAAACATACACAGCAAGTAGCTTCACAGAGGCCCCAGAGACGTCAACATCCTAATCCAAAGATGTCAAACTATATCATACTAGGCCACATCATCACTATGGTTACCATACACAAAAAATCTTGATTTTCACAAACGTGACTGTCACGATTTTGATTTTGTTTGGTTTACTGGTTTTGTGGTGTTCTGGGTTTTTCAGTGTTGGTGATCTCGTTTTCTTGTCTCTTCCTGCTCTCTTTCTTTGGTGTCCTGTTGTTTCTTTGTCTTGGTTTCCTGTCTTATTTTGAAGCTCTGTTCTTCTGTCCTGATCTGTTTCACCTGTGACTCCTCTCTGCATATATAAGGGCTCTTCTTGGTCTGGTCCGTTCGTGATTCTACCCCGTGTTTTGGATTAAAAGTGCATTTTTAGGAATATTCTCCCTCGACTCCGACTGTACAATCATGAATGTCACAAAATTTTGACTTCAAATTATTCTTTTTTTTGTTGCAAATATCAACTTTTTGCAACATTTTAACATAGAATTACAAATTGCATTTTATTCCTGTATTTCAACTTTGTCCTAAAATCACATTTTTCATGACAAAACTTAATTTTACATAATTAATGAGTTTTGACCAAGATGTGCAACTTTTTGTTGTAAAATCTTTTGTAAACATTTGCCAAATCATGACTTTTCGACATGAACCAGCTTCTCTGCCCACCTCTTATGCCACTTTTTGATGTCAATACCAAATGAAATGGGCACTTATATTGAAAATTCCTCAGCAGTGTTTTAGTTATAAGTATACAATGGTTTTTTGCATGATCTCGTGGGCCAGATGAAATGAAGTCGTGAGGCAGAGTTGGCCCACCAGCGCTGAGTTTGACACGTGACCTGTAACAGAGTCTGTGAAGGGCTGACGAGCAAATATGCACAAAAGATCCTCACTTTAACAACTGCATGAGAATGATTTGTAGATTTCTCCTTTTTCGAGTGCATCATGTTTAAATCATTGGGTGAAAGTGGAGGAATATCAATATGTAAAGCGAAAGGACTCAAGCTAAAGCTGGAAAACTGTGATTTCTGATCCCTCGGACACACTGGATCAACAACTATCATTCATGAGTAGATCACTGAGGCATGATTACATTTGCTATGGAAACAAAGAAGGCTTTTCGTTGTTGCTGCTGTTGTTGTTTAACCTTGTCGAGGGGAATTAACATCTCTGTTCTCAGAAGCATCTGGGATGGAAATCTGTATGTTTGTCAGACAAATGAGTATTCCACATCTGGTTTAGAAGAAGGACTTCAGACCACATGCTACCACGTCTAGACTGTTATCAATAACAAATCCAGAGGTCAGGGGCTGTGAGGCTGCGGGCTTGTAAATCTTATTCACTCTTCTTTCATGGCAGCATGAATGTTTTAAAGGTTTTAGATTTCACAGGAAGCTCCGCTGCTCTCACCTCTCCGTGAAGCCAGTCTGAACGCTCTGATGTCAGGACATGCCATCACAGGTCTTTGTCAGGTGACCTCGTGTAAAAAATGGATTATTTTATGACCACTAAGGAACAAATGGTTTGTTATAGCTTATTAATAAGTCTCCAGTTTCCAGTGTTGTTCAGGCGCTACTTCAAGAGTATCTATTTTCTTTTTCTGTTTTCAGTGAGCGACTGTTTCGGTTGGTCAATCACCTGCTTTCATGCACTCTTCTTTATTCTTCTGCTCTACATACCTTCTTTCTCCAAAAATGCAACACAAAGACTTTAGCAAAGGGAACCTTGTCCAGACATGTCTTTCGGCATTTGATACCAGTTAAAATTAAGTGTTTTTCTTTATTATTTCGTCATAAAGTGTGATTTGATCCTCATCAAAGTCAAAACAACAGACAAGCACAATGAGCTTCAGCTGATAACACAATTAGATGATTGCACCTTGCTGATGCACTAAACATCCACAGTTCTAGTGGAAAAAGTGAGTGCATCCTTGGTGCTAGCAGCTAGTCAAATGACTGCGGTTGTCGTAGCTCAAAATCAGATCAGTAAATCAATTAGGAGGAGTGATTCTGAGCGTTCCTCTTTGCAGAACTCTTTCAGCTCAGTGGCATCTGTAGGATGTCTGCCGTGAACTGTCCTCTGGGTCTACACAGCATCTCTGTGGGGTTGTTAAGGTCTAGGCTCCGACTGGGTCACTTCAAAAAGTGGACTTTCAATATCTGAAGCTGGATTCCCTTCCATGCTTGTTTTTATTACTTCCTTTTTTTTACCTTTTAGCATTCGCTGCTCAGCACTTTGGTCCACTGTCGCGGTTCAAAGTTCAAAAGTTCAAAAAATGACTATGACATGGCCTGGAATGGCATGGCATGGTGTGGCATTGCAAAGAATGGAATAGCATGGAAAGGTATGAAATGTGATGGCATGACATGGTATTCTTAGTTTTGTCATCGTCCTGCTGCATAACCTAAACTTAGAGCAGGTTAGCTTAGCGGAGCTAAACAGTTGCACTGTCCTGGAGGATATTTTAGGAAACTTCTGAAATTATTTTCTCCTTCCATGTTGTAATGTGGTCTAGGCCCTGAGGCAACAAGGCAATCACACGTCATAATACTCCCTCCACCATGCCTCACTGTTGGGATGATGATCTAATCTTGGTAAGCGTTCCCGTTTTAGTGCCATACGTAGTGTTCTACTTTTGTTTTATTAGTCCACAAAACAGTTTCTGAGGGGTGTTTTTGGATTGTGGCGATGCTCGTTGGCACACCCGAGCTTGCAGAGCAGAAGCTTCCGCCACGTCTTGTCATAGACACCCTGCTGTTCAAAAAGAAATGTTTTCCACCTCGAGTTACATCTTCAGGCTGCTATTTATGGCTTCTTCTGCAAAGCAATCACTCTTGATCGCATGTCTTCAGAGATGCAATTATTCACATCAGCAGATGTTTTCTTATGCCCAGCAAGCTAAAAATGTTTGTTTTATCAATAAAAGCAGCTGCAAACCACATTTTATTAATGAGAGTCCAGGTGTGCAACCCCTGATTCCAATTAACTCCCTTTAAAGTCTACCTTTTACACTAGCTCTGTGAAAGTTTAATGGCTGTGTAAAGATATATGTGTGTGTGTGAATTTATAATTGTGTGCTATCAGCTTAAACACTCAATATTTGTGCATTGCTGTGACTTAGATGAAAATTAGATCATATTCTTCAACAAATTAATGCAGTACGCCAGGTAATTCAATTAATTCTTGACACTGTGTGTGTGTGTGTGTGTTCATGGCTTTATGGTAGCGGCAGTGGCATGGGACATGGAGGGGTTATGCATGTGTGTGTGTGTGCAGCTGTCTTCACAAATGTGTGTATGCCAGACTGGCCCCGGGGTCCTGAGCCATCATGCTTTATGAGGTATGGCAAGGTGAGAGCAAAACATCTGTTCACCCAAGGAAAAGCCCCAGTCTGAGACTCGTACGGAGCATCGGCGGTGAAAACATACGAGCACTTAGTGACAGGCACTGGACTGCTCAAGCCTTGATTTTTGTGTGCCTACCAGAAAATGCTCTTATGTTCACAGAAACATGCATAAATCCAGAGGAGCAAAACAAAAGCTCCTTCATTCAGGCCCACATCCTCCTCTTCAGGTGTTCCTCTGCTCATTTTTGTTTGCTTCTTTTTCTCTCTCATCCTAGCCGCCCCCCCCATGTCAAGGGCATTGGAACAATTCCCAAGTACCTGCCATCATGCCCCCCCAACCCTTCCCACCACTCCCTTCCTCCTGCCTCCCCCGCCTGTCTCTTCTGAGCACCCCGGAGAGGAGAACTGCCATGTAAGGTCTGGTGGAGAGAGGATAGACACAGAGAGCGTTCAGACTACCTCCGACATCAGAATCACTGAACCTGCCCACATCTATTCTTTGCAACCTTGTCTTTTAGACAGCCTGTCCATGTGTCATGTGTAGTGTGTGTGTGTGTGTGCGTGTTTGCGTGTGTGTATTCACCCCTGCCTCTTTGTTTAACCCATCCACACACAGTAGAAGTTGTTCCCCTTTTCTATGTTGGAATGTATAATTGTCTCTGGTTATCTTTTAAAACCCATAAATAAATTTGTTGAGGTTTGGTTCAAATAGCCCCGAATCAGAAAACGGACAATATGAGAATTCCTTGTATGTCCAAACGCATTGAAGGTCGAACAGTGGCAAGAAAAACAAAAAACTCCATCTTGGGATGAAACCTTAAGCAGGACCTGGCCCACTGGGGGGACCCTCGTGTCCAAGGCCAGCTGGGTAAAGGAGGAAGACAGGGGGGAGACAGAGCGAGGAGAGGCACAAACATATTTAAACATGTGGTGGTCGGACGGTTGGACTGCAGCTCAGCCATGTTAGTCAGACAATAACGTCTAGTAGACAGATGTAGGTAAACACTGGGAGGTCAGAACATGGAAGGCTTGGCACATCACCACGGTAGGAGCTGCAGAAGGAAAAAGGAGAGACTACATAAGATAGACGATGTTGATGCTATTAAATGATCCAGACAAAGAAAAGATGCTCAGTTAAAGTCTCAGTCCCCCAGCAGCCTACGACTATAGCAGCATAACTAGGAGGTGGTCTAAGAGACTCCCCCCAGCGAGCCTAGGACTATAGCAGCATCACTAGGAGGTGGTCTAAGAGACTCCCCCCAGCATCCTAGGACTATAGCAGCATCACTAGGAGGTGGTCGAAGAGACTACAGAGAGTTAAAGGCTTTCTTAAAACGGAAGGTCTTCAGCCTAACCTTAGATATAGAGAAGATTTCTGTGTCATAGACTGAGACCAGAAGTTGATTCAACAATAGAGGATGCTGATAGCTAAAGGCCACCGTTTCTAGACCTACAGACTCTTGGAACAGCAAGTAAACCTGCATTCAGGGTGCGGAGTGTTCTACTAGGACAGTAAGGAAATATGAGCTTTTTCCCATATGTTGGAGGATGTGGATGTTCATGATGTGGTATGAAGGCAGTATATGTTCTCCTAAATGTCAGTATATTTTTCTGAATCTGTCATGACAGAAGTTTGGAAATGAGCTTTGCCAAGTTCAGTGATACAACCTCACAATATAGGCTTCTGGCCTTTGGACTTGTTGCTCATAGTAACCTGGATGGTCCTCTTCCCTTATTTTGTCCAGAGTGCACACTTCTTCCAAACAAAAAAAAAAAAAAGAAAAAAAAGAAAAAGAAAAAAAGCACTTCAACAGCTATTCTTCTGACCACAATGCATGCTCCCACTTTGTGATGGTCCATTTCAGATGGACAATTCCATTGCAGACCCTCATTACAATCCCATGTGTTTGGTTTGGGGATTGGTCTCTTATGGATGTGAGGAAAACAAACAAGCAAACAATGATGTAATTTAAGTGTTTTTTTTGGAACAAAAGACCATCCTGAAATGCTAAAGCGAATGCATAGTAACAAATGAAATTAAGTTAACAAGAGAACAATGTGCCGTATCTTGATAGTGGTTTGTTTCAGCTGCAAATCAGAGCAAGAATCTCTGTTTACATGTATGTGGAGCTTTTGTCCTGAAAGAACATTATAACTCAGATGACAAGGGCTACTCTTTACTTTCCATTTCAGTCTTTCTTGTATCCACCTTCGACTTGAACGCATTGTTTCTTGTTCCTTGAATGGATTAAAGATAACGACAAAAACAGTGATTCAGTCCTTAATTACTCAAAATCTGTCATTTCTAAAGTGAAGCAGGTAATTCCGTTCAAGTGTCGCCGCCAAAAGATGTTGTCATTGTTTTGCTTTCCAAAAAAGCCGTTGCCTTGTTTAATGTGACTTGTCAAGTACCCCTGAAGAGGTTCGGCTAAATTACTGTCATCGGTTGAATGCCGCTTGATATTTTTCATTTTAACAGCAGCAAGTACAATTCCTTCCTTTCTTCCACTTGGCCTGCCTCCCCCTCAAATTCATTTGTCTGCTCTGTCTGGCTTGTAATTGTAAAACACTTCAGTCTGAAAGGGTACAAACAAATGGAAATAATTTCCCACTTTCCAGCTCAAGTAAAGAGATGTAATTCCAGTTCATACACGAGGACTTTCAGTCGATGAAACTTCAAGCATGCATGATATCAACCCCATGAACAACATGCGTCTCTGGGGAGCGCTACACAGTCCAGCGACGGAGGAAATCTGCTGGATAATTCACAGTCTGACTGTTTTATGACAGTTTGTTGTCTCAGACATAATTCCTTTCACGTTTAATAACACTCTGTTGCAAAGCACCTGGTGGGATGTGTTGAAATGGGAACATTGCTACGATAAGGTCTGATAAAATTAAACGTATAAATAACGAGATGGTCAAGCAGGTCGTAAACAAGCCGACTGTGTAGGAAAATGTCTGTATATGCACCGCGAGATGGAAAAAATGGAAAAAAAAATCTTAAGTTATGCGGCATTAAGGAGAGCAGCAACGTGTTTATGACATAATGCACATGAATCCACATGGGAAGACAGGAAAAGGTCAAGGACTAGGACAAATATTGGGCATCAGAGAGAAATGAATTAATTAATGTAAGGCAGGGGGATAAAAACGCCACTTCACCCTGGGCCACATCATTACCATGACGACCACTAAAGGGATGGTTGTCAGATTTCCAGCTGGATTCAGTCCTGAAAAAAGAAAAGGGATTTTTTTTTTTATAGAATCTTTTATCATGAAACTGAGGCTTTTGTACTCGTATTTCATTTTTTTCTTAGTATAATCACAAATAAATACTATGTGATAAAATAGCAAAAAATGTAAGAACCTGGGCATAAGAATCGACAGTAAGCTTTCATTTAAGTCACATTTTGAAAATGTTGTAAAGACACTGAAGATAAAACTAGGCTTTTTCTTCAGAAATAAATCATGCTTTTCTTTCTTTTTCTTTCTTTTCCTGCCTGTGATGTGGTTTACATGAATGCACCTGTCCCCTGTCCACATATGCTGGACGGTGCATTAAGGTTCAGAACAGGATGTAAATCCTCCGCTCATCACTGTCATTTCCTTTCTCAGGTGAACTGGCCATCGTTAGTTCGTGGACTCTTGCATGGGTATATTTTTATCCATAAAACTATCCTTGGTTTATTCCCATCCTACTTGTCCTCACATCTTTCACCCAGTCGGTCCAGTCTCAGGACTTCCTCTCCTTCGTTGTTCCACCAGTTATTTCAGAACATTTTCTTACTCGCTCCGTCAACATCGAACACTCTTCATACGGATCTGAAGCTCGTGATTCCTTCGGACAACTCGAGCTTCTTTTAAGACAAAAAGAGAAATCTTCCGATGAAACTTGCTGTTGTTTTTAGCTTTTTTATTTTTTATTTTAATAGCTTAAATAATTGGGTCAAATCTCTGAATTTCTTGTTTTATTTCTGTGTTTGTAATTTTGTTTGTTTGTTCTATCAAAACAGGTTTCTCTTGTAAACGAGATCTTGGATCTCAGTGAGACAACCTGTAGAAATAAAGGTCAAATAAAAAAATGTAAAATGGGAAATCTTCATAAAAATGTGAATTTCTGTCCTCAAAAATCACAGAATTTATTATAAAATTGAATTTTGTACTAAAATCACATTTTCTTTCTTCATGAAATAAGAATGTTAGCTTTAAAAAAAAGACGTTCAAATTAAAAGTTTTACAAGATTGAGACTTTTTTTTCCAACAACTAAGACTTTTCATTGTCCAGTCACAAATGCCACAAAATCAGTGTGTCCAAGAAAGAAGTGTGTAACAGCGTGAAGTTGGCCTCAGAATGAGCGCGCTGCAGAGCTTTTCTTCTGGAGGGATTTGGAGGAAAGTCACGATTTCTTTCTTCGGTTAGAAGGAAAATGATCTTTTTCTCTCCACTCGTTGTTCCCAGATCACATCCAAACTTGCTGTTTCAAATAAAGTTGTTGCTGTTTTCTTCTTTCAGTAATTTAATCTACATATAACCTGTCTTACCTGATCCTTGTTCCTTTTTCATCATTCATTCTCGATCCCTTCACACCTGATTTGGGAAACATAGCAGGTGGCTAAAGACTCCACAGGGCTTCTTTAAATAATTAGCATGTATTTCAGCCATTATTTTCTCCCTTTTTCCATTTATTGAGAATCTTTTTTACAAGCCTAAAAGATTTTCTTCTCAGATTTGGTCCAAATGTTCTCCTGGACTGAGAGATGATTGTGTTAGTTTTGGGTAAAGGCCAGCGTGACCTCACATTGTGTGCTCACATCCATCCCATTTTCATAAATATCATATCTCTGGAGAACCAATATGTTTTCTTTTAAATATATTTGGGCAAAAATATGCAACTGAATAGCATGAACTTTGGTTTTCAAAGTCAAGACCACTCTGACCCGACCCCTGGTCATGCTGAGAACATCGTATTCCAGGAAGGACTTTGATTATCTCTCATAAAGGAACTACTTCAGCTTCATATGACCTGATAAAAATTAGACGGGATCATATTGTTAATAACCCAAGAATGACCCCAAGCATGTAGCAAAGACCCAAACACACACAGCTGGTGAGTGTCTTCACTAAGTCTTGGCTGGTGAAGCAGGTTGGAAGTCAGTTCATCTTATCATCTGACTCACCAGGAGCCAACAGCTGATTGGTCTGAATTCCAGGAGCTAACTGGAACTGAAAACTGGCTGATTTTAGGGAACAATGCATCCAGAAGAGCTGGAACAAGTGCATCTTCAGGTGCATTTCAACCACATGCACCTTTTTTTTTCCCTTCAGTGTTTTAATTCTTTCTGATTTTTAAAATTTGTGACATCTGAGAGCGTTCTGGTGATGTCAGTACTACCTGATTATTTGCTTTTCTGAAAAACTGCCATCAAAACTGAAATTTTTGTCATAAATCATAATTTTAATTGTCTTAAAATTGTGAATTTCACAGTATCAGGACTTTTTCTTGTGAAAGACATGAATATTTGTTTTCTTTGTGAGCTAAAATTTTGCAAAAAATGCTTCTTTTTTATTTTTTGTCCTGAATTGACATCTTCTCATACAAATGAAAATTAAAAATAACTAGTTGTAAAATTGCCACTTTTTGTGCTTAAAATGCAAATTTTTCAAGATGAACACTTTTCTTTCCCAGAAGCACAGATTTCACAAAGTCCTGACTTTTTCATTTGAAATTCAAATTTTGTTGTTGTAAATCATCAACTTGAAAAATCTTAACTTTTTGGCCAAAAATTAGGAGTTTTTATACAATTGCAAATTTTGTATAATTTGAATACTAAATTCATAATTTTTTTTACCAAAATTAAACATTTTTGTGACTTTTTTTCTTGCACAGTTGGGAATTTTGTGAAATTTTGCTATTTGTCTTTTCTTTTACTTTTTATTGGAAAAATCACTCTTCTCAGCTCAGTTAATTGAGTTTTTGACACCAGTATTTCAACATGTAGTCACATTTTTCGCTGATTTTCCACACACACGTATGTATACATGTGTGTGTGTATATATATGTGTGTGTGTGTGTGTGTGTGTGTGTGTGTGTGTGTGTGTGTGTGTGTGTGTGTGTGT
>JBAMYA010000001.1:15625337-15640257 GCA_037176975.1 Arrhamphus sclerolepis | reverse complement strand
GAAGGAAATGAGGAGAATTAGGACAGTGGGAAGGAAGAACAGAGGAGATGTACAATATATGGATTGAAATATATATATACAATATGTTATAAAAGAATATAGGTTACAACGATTAAATATTTCTATATACATGACATCATCATAAGCTGCTTGAATTTCTATGTGGAATAAACACAGTGGATCCAAATTTTGCAAACTTGAGTGTGACATTTTATTTCTGGATAAATAAGAGCTATGTGTCGCAATGTTTCCAGTCCAGGAAAATGGGACACGGGCATGTACGGGCATGTACGGGCATGTACGGGCATGTACGGGCATGTACGGGCATGTACGGGCATGTACGGGCATGGTGTTAAGAGTTATGAGAAATATGGCTGAAACCAGAAGTTTACATACGCTGAATAAAAATACAAGTAACCCTTTTTTTTCTTTTCTTTTTTTTTACTGTTTGACAATAAATCAAACTGAACTTTTCCTCTTTTATGTCAGTTAGGACTACCAAAATTATTTCTATTTGCTAAATGCTAGCATATTGAGGGTACGTACCAATAATTACGTACACTTAAGATTATTACGCTGTTAAACAATTTTGGAAAGCTGGGATGATGATGTTGTGGTTTTGAAAGCTGCTGATAGGTTAATTTACAACATTTTAGCTCATTGGAGGCACACCTCAAACACATAAGAAATCAGCCAAGATATCAGAAGGAGGCCCTTCAAGGACTCTTCCATCCGGTAGCAGGCTGGTACTGCAGAGCTCCCCTAGATTATTCACTTCAGATTTCATTCCAGAAGTGATGCTTGAAATGAAGATGTTTGGACACATTTGATCAAAATGAAGTGTAGAAAACCTGTGGGTGATGTCATGAATTATTTGTTTTCTAATTTATTTTGTAATTTGTGCATTGACTAGTTGGCGGACAAGTCATAGGACTTCTGACACTGTAAGGAAATTATTTCAAGCAAAATGCGGTCGCAAACATTTAGCATGTAGCGTAGAAATCTGGATGTACCGCCACCAGGTTTACATTTACTCAGCAGGTCCTTCTAGCTACCTTCCATTAATTATGCCCAAAGGTCTTGGGGAGCCAATCAGATCAGTCTGTCCTTGTAGAGTCTCTGGGAGGGCTCAACATGATGACGACAGAGCTGAGACGTTGGAGACTGGACGGCTACAGCAGAGGAACCGCGGTCAAATGCTCATCGACAGTCAAAGACTTGGTCTTCCATGACAGTCTCTTCAGGACTGTGGTGAATGAGGTCCATCTCATTTACAAATAAACTTGCTCTTATGATAAAGTCTTGTCTCCACAACACTCTCATTTCAACTCTTGGCGTTCTGAATTAGTCGCATTGATTTGATTGTACGTAGTCTGAAAACCAGCCGCTGGTCCCACATCCTGGACGAGGAGGTCCTATGGTTCGCTTTCAGACCTTCCACCTGCCCAGATGTGGGCTCTGAGCTACTAGACAATTTGACACGACCGCCGTTGAACAGTTCACACTGTAGTTTTACTTAGTTTAATTTATTTAGTTCATTCTGGGCAGTTAATGATTCAAAATTCAAGGGAAAGAAAAGAAAAGTAAAAACGACACGTTTAATTTAAAATACAATACTGTACAATGTCAAGTGTCATTCTTTCATTCTTTAAGAAGGGAACTAGGGTTTATTTCACTGGATTTTGATCAATTTACTATGATTAAAAAATATTGTGTGTATTTGTATAAAAATGAGCCTGTCAGGTCATCTATCATTTCACTCCTCTTTTCAGCTCGTTTGATGTATTTCTGTGCATCCCTGTGAAGACACTATTTTATGTAGTTGAGAATCTCCTGGGACATCAGTGGACTTCTTCACTACACATCACGCCATCTTTTTTTTTTTTCAAACAATTAAACACTCCAGTGCTGCACCTTGAACGTCTTCCATGATGCACATTTTAAATCCAGTTCATGTCTCTCTGCATCTACATTCTGGAAATGCATAGATGCTCTCATTTTAATCTTCAAGCCCCAGTATGCATTTCCCCAACAAATGCAGAGACAAATCACTGTGGGACCTTCATCCACCCCCCCCACCCCAAAACAGCCCATCATGCAGTACCTATCCATTTAAACCTCGGCACAACAGCAATGTAAAAATAACACAGCTGCACTTAAAAAGCCTCCAGGGGAAAGAGGACAAGGTATTCAGAAAGTCAGAAATACCGTTTATTTCTGAAAGGATGTGAATATTAGCCAGCGAGGAGGTTTTACCACAAACCTGTTGGGGAAAAGTGTTTCTTCTGATGCTGCGATTAACTCAAACATAAATATACACAGCAAAGGACGAAGAACAAGATGATTTTTTTGGCTGCTCTGTTGACTTTATTTGGTTCTACCAGTCACGTAACGCAACATGGACTTCAAACTGTACAGGCGTCCACTGTGTACCTGCACATGAAACTGTTGTTAGGCTTGAGGTTCACGAGTACGCAAATAAGAAAAGCAAGTGATAAATGGCTACAGCGTGGAAAAGGAAAAGAATGTTAAATTGGTGTTTAGATTAAAAGAAAAGAATGCTGTCTGCTTCAATGACCTTTAAATGATCGAATCCATCATCACTCAGTTATTGGGGCATTTCACGCTGTTCATAAATTGCTTCTTTTTCTTCCTACATTAAACTTTCAATTTAAACATTAGCTGGAAAAAAAAGCAAACAATTCTTTTCCTCACCTCTTAGGCTTTAAAATTAGTTTAAACCATTCATGGATATGACATCTCAGGTTGTCACTCCATGGTACTGTCTTTTCTAACTAATTTAGAATTTTATATATGTATATATATATTTGTTACATTTAATATCCACATCTCTCACACTGAACGACAGTATATGGTGCTTTCTGCTGACAGTGGGCCCAGATGGATCTGAGAGCTCTTTAAAAATAATCAAATATTCTGTTATAAGAAAAATAAAACTGATTTATGATGATAAAGTAATTTTGTTCCACTTTAACATTCCGGTGTTTTATTTTCCTGTTGTTTGTAACCACTTAAGTGCACATTAGCAAAGAAGGAAAGTGCACAGTGACAAGAAATGGGGAGAATCCTTGAAGCAGAGATTCTGACGCTGCACTTTCACTCAGCATGTTACATATTTACCTGGTCCCTGACACGTCACCTGACAAATAAATTTATAAATTGTGGCCACAAAATACTATTTTAAGACCACAAAATATTGAGTTGAGGTCATAAAATATTAATTTGAGGCCATGAAATAGTAATTTGAGACCACAAAATATGAAATTGAGGCCACAAAATATTATCTGTGGCCGTGAAATATGAATTTGAGGGCACAAAACATCAACTTGAGGCCGTAAAGTAAAAATCTACAGCCATGAAATAGTCATTTGAGGCCACAATTTCTAACTTTGTTTAAGATGTCTGGGGCTCGAGCACAGATGTGTGTCCATCTAACAGTACAGCTAACAAGCTAACTGTTAGCTAACATAGAGATGGCAGAAGGATGTCACAGTTACAAGAAACAGGAGGAAGCCTTCGCTTTTCTTGTGTCCATGAAGCCGGGGGAGTCCATGGACATGAGAGCATGACTTGGCGGATTCTACTAGCGAGTCAGCGTACACCAGGATGAGTGAGGTGAATGCTGCAGCTCCAACAACACAGCTAACATTGCTAACAGCTTGAGCTGAAAGCTGAAAGCTGGTTTGTGTATGGTTATAATCTGAATGTAATTGTAAAGTTGTGATTAAATCAACAACTTTACATAAACAAGTTGTATCTTCCTGGTGTGAAAAGCTGACCCAGAACCAGGATTCAGTTTAGGATTCATGACTCCACAGTCGGTCCACGGATCAGGGTGATGACCAGTGCATAGATAATCTGCTTACCATTCCAACATGGTTCTTGTATTTGGCCTTTTTTTTCTTAATTCAGTACAATTTTATTTCTATAGCATCTATTTACAACAAAGTTGTCTCTTACTTCTGAAAAACCCAGATCATGACCCCTGAGCACATGACAACGCCTACCAGTGGTAAGAAACTCCCTCTTGGGAAGAAACCAGGACCAGGACCTAGATCAGTTCTAGGGGGGACCCTCCTGCTGAAAGCCAGCTGGGTAAAGGAAGACATGAGGAGGGAGACGGGACAGAGAGAGGAGAGGGACAAAAACTATAATGTGGTACAAAAATGTAAAAATATTTGGTATGAGAATATAGAAATATGTGGTGGTCAGACTGCAGGTCGGTCACACCAGTGGGCGTCCCACAGTGGCATCCAGTCTACAGGTGAAGGTGAGTATCAGGATGGTCAGATGATGGAGGCTTTGGGAGGTGGGGGGAGGACAACATCACCATGAAAACATGTGAAAAAGGAGACGAGGGAAGAGGGAGAGACTACGGAAGATAGACAATGTTGATTCTATTAAATGATTCAGGACAATCTGAGACTGAGATCAGACAGACATGATGAAGATGAATTTGTTTTTTTACGTGGAAGTTTGGTTGACAGCCAGGAGGGTTGAACAGTAGGATGGTGAGCCGGATGTGTGGAAAATAAGCAGAAATTTCTGGAAACTTTCCAAGACTTCCCATACAAAAGCTGGAAAATTCTGGAAATGTTTCAATATGGAAACTTTAGAAAACGTTAACAGGAATTACCAGGAAAGTATTGGAAATTTGCAGAAATGAATCATATTCAAACACAAGCTATAAGATGAAAAGAACATCACTTTTTAAATTGATTTTGTAAAGGTTTGATTTATTTTACACCGTAAAATATAATTTCATGGAACAATAACAAAAACAAAAAAAACATGAATTTTAAATAAAACAAACATTCCTTTTTAATACGCACTAGACTGAGCAAACTGCCTCCACCTTAAACTGATGGACAAATAAGAAAATGGCGTCAATTGTTTTAATTCCAACATATGGATAATTATTTTAATGTAAAATTCTAGATGTTTATGGGTGCCTGACCTCAAATACAGTGTGCTTACCTGCTGCTATGTGCACAGCTCTGCGGAAGTGAGGCCATATGGAAACACGACAGAAGCTTTTTGCACCTCTTCGCGCCTTCTGGTCCTTCCACTGCTTATATTGCCGTAGGGAGGCGAAGAATGAGGGTGAAGAGGTGCTGTGCGGAACAAGTGGAGAACTCTAAATGGGTTTCTGAAGCATGCTGTGTGGAAGGACACTGCAAGGACGTGCAAGAAACTGGGGGGGTACGAGGGAGAGTTCTTGAGGACAGAGAGAAACAAAGAAACCTTGATGAAAATCGAAATGAAGGGTCACACAGCACAGTCAGGTCCTAACCAGGGTGGCAAAATCCTGTAAATATTTTAGGTTGGACGCCTTAGACTTGAACTCATGAGAATAAACAGGAATAAACTTGAAATGTGCTACGCAGGTTAGCCTGTGACAGAAAGCTTAACTATAGCTGGTTAAAAGGTAGATGTGCACTATTACGTTATTAAAGTATTTATCCAGGAGCTAGCTAGGCGGTAACTCAGATGAACTGAAAGAGAGCTGGTTAACACCGTTTTATATGCAGAACAAAAAGGTAGCTCGCGCTTAGTAAGATGAACTGGATGTAACAAACTCCCAGAATGCATCAGGGTTACTGAAACTCGACTTATTTACTGCAGCATTTCAGCATCTCCCACAATAAACTTGAATTTCTTATTCTCTTTTTAAAGTTGTGCCCGTCTCCTTTTATTTTTTTAAAACTCTTTCACCTTTGAACATACTTCTTAACGCTCTCGTCCAAAACAAATGTTATGAGACTAAGAATGAATCTGGAAGGCTTGCCGGGCCTCCGGAAACCTCGGTGTCACGGCGGATTCTCAACAGCCCTCTACTGGTGTCTGACAACTTTCTAAATGAAGCTCATTATGTCCTCATTGATTTTTCATATTCCTTCTCAACGGTAAATACCCCCAAGGTGCTCCTTTCATACTCCAGCCCCCCCCCCCTCCTTCCTCTCTCCACGGCACCTGCGCGATCCATCCATCCATCTATCCGCCAGTTTGTATCAGTCGCTCCCTGAGCAAACAGTACAGCACTTAAGGGAGCTGAATGGTTTCCAATTAGCAAAACAAATACCTCGGCTCTCTCTCACCCAGTCACAGAGTGCCTCGGAGATCCTGGGCGGCCATTACACACAATTAGAATTTAATAAGCCCAATATGCTCACTGTACTAATGGAGAGGGAGGGAGGTGAGGATGGAGAGGCGTGCGCATTCTCTCCCTCTTTATTTGTTATTGCTGTAAATCCTCTTCATCAGCCTGCCAGCTTATTCTTATTTGAACTGTCTGAGCTTTCTGGGGTGATATCAGTCACTTCTCTCCCCTCAGCATTGTATTTTCGCTCTTTTCTCACCTCCTTTCTCCTCGTCTTCTTCCACCTCACACCTATTTCTCTCCCTTCCACCTGTCACATTGCTCCTTTTTCATTCAGTCATCAAATCATCCCATTCTCTGGTCCATTTTTAATCTCATTTCTCAACTCCTCTGTATCTCTGCCAAAGCCTTCCTTGTTTATGTCAAATACTTTTTTGTCTCTCTTTTTTCCCCTCTCATTTGTACAGACGCGGAAAAATGTTTGGAAACCTTTTACAACTATTGTTTTTTTTTTTTTTTTAAATGCAACTCCAGTATCTCACTTGTACCTGGATTTCTTTAAAACCAATGAAAGACTAACGTAAATAAAGTGTATAGTTTGCAGTATCCCTGTAAAATAATCAAATTACCTTTCAAACAACATGAGCAGTCCAGTCCCGGTTCTGTTCTTGCTCTGGGAGGTCACTGGGGGCTGGTGGGGAGGACTGGACTTGGGTGGTTGTGTAAGAGTATATATGTGTGTGTGTGTGCGTGTGTGTATGGATATGTGGATACGCATGTGTATCTGTAAAGATAGGAATATGTGTATATTTATGTATGCATGTGCATATGAATATCTATGAGCAAGAATGTTTATAATGTATATGTTTGTATAAGGGTGTATATAGGCACGCTGTAAATAACGCATGTGTTTGTGTGTATGTGAATCAGGTGCTCAGGGTAAAGACTGAGGGTGAACTCAGTTGTCAGTTTTGTATTTCTTATTTAAGTCTGTGTTATTTTATGCTGCTGTCGTGTTCAAAATGAAGACTCCTGGACTGAATTCAATAGAGTTTTCTCAGTATCCCAAAAATGATCATAAATTATTGCATTATAGCAAATTTACAAACAAACTGATGAAGCTTAATCTGTGGTACTGGAGTCTTCAATATTTCTGATCGACATTCAGCTCTTCTTTGTGTTGTTTAGTATCATTTTGAGCACCAAACTGACAAGTTAGGGAAGTTAGAACAGCTTTATGTGTGCTGAGAGAACACTGAAGCTATCAAAAAAAACAAATAAATAATAACAACATCAAGTTAATTTTAAAACATGGAGGGGCCTGCTTGGCTGTGCACGTATGAGGAGCTTGAATCTTTGAGCGAGACAATGAAGTCTCAAGAATTTGAAGGCATCCTGAAACGCTGCCCGGCGTCAGAAAGCTCAGCCTTGGTTGAAGGTCCAAACCCAGTCCTCCAGGGCTGCTGACCTGCACGTCTTAGATGTTGACCTCCTTCAGTGCATCTGATTCAGATGAATGGATCGTTAACAGACTTGCGCAGATGTGATGACAAGCTGGCGGTCGTCCATTCTTCTAAATCAGGAGTGTTGTGGCAGTAAAAACATCTCAGACCTGCAGGACAGCGGTCCTCCAGGACTGGAGTTGGGACACCCTTGTCCTACAGGATAATGAGCCCAAACACACAGCTGAAAGCACCAAGAATGGCTGATAAAGAACTTTGATCTTAATCGTGTTGACCATCTGAAAGGATGTGGGAAATGAGCCGTGGAGAAGCCTGAGAAAGAACAGCATGTTCCTGCTTCAGATGCAGACGGCTCATTGAGAACGACGGAGATAGCTTGTTCGCAGCGAATAAGTTAAGGGTATCACCTTCTTTTTGCTTTTGTTATGGAAAATATTCAGTTGAATCAATGACAAAACGTAAATATGAAGTAAATAATCAGTTATCTCAGAGATCATTGTGGCTTCCTTATTTTTCGTGGAAATGCACCAACAAACTTTTCCATTTTATTCTGCCTTCAATTCTGATTCCTTCTTTCCTCTCTGCTACACCTTCACCCCATTTTCCTCCCCTCCTTGATCTCCCCCCAGTCTGAACCCACCACACCTCGCTTGCTGTTTCGTGTGCGTGGTAGTATTCCCTCTGAAATGAGGTGATACAAATGGCATTTTATGGGGCTGTGCAGCACAACCTGGCCGAACACGGCAGGCAGTCGTAAAAGCTATTGTCTGCTGCGTCTGCCACTTTTAATGTGGTCCATTTGATTTAGTGCAAGTGATAGAAAAGTGGGAGGGGATGCGAGGCCTTGCAGGTGAGAGCGTAAGAAAGAGAGAGGTTAGAGTGGAAACAAAAGATGAAAGGGATGAAGTGACAGGTGTAGAGAGGAAAAGAGAAAAGGAGAGAGTAAAGGAACGAGAGGAGAGTGCGGTGTCTTAACTGGAGTCCTCACTTCTGGGTTGAAATAATAAGGGACAGCCGGGCGGATATCTAATTTCAGGGGAAGAAATGCCATTTAAAGTGAGAATGAAAATGGAACGAATGCAGGGCAGCGAGTTGGGGTGGAAGGAGAGACGCGAACAGACGGGGAAAGTGAAATATTAAAAAGTAAATGCAATATCCAATGCACAAAGTGATTACACTGCCAGAGGGAGGCAGAGGTGTGAGTCTTCTGATGGCTTCTTTGTGCATGTAATGCTGCTCGTTTAAAAGAACAGGCATATTTACATCCAGATGGGGACCTTGCAGGTATTACCTTTACTCTCAGCCCTGCACGGGAGAAATACGTGACGCTGGTAATTGCATAGATTGTCGTTAGTCCACAAGATTGGATACATGATTCAAATTCTGGCCACAGTGATTCTTCAAAGTCCATTTGTTTATGTGTGTGTGTGTGTGTGTGTGTGTGTGTGTGTTGGGAGGGTATCACTGCTGTTAGCAGTATATTGCATTGTACCGCAGCAGTTCAATTACACACACTTGGATGAATCGCCTCAGAGTGAAAGGTCCACTTAAACATGCTATAACAGCTATTGCTAAGAGACAAAAATGAGCCTGATGAACCTTCTGGACTCCAGACTCACACAAGACGCACACAAAACACAACTGTACACAACTGTCCTAATGAGGACATGGTGTTGACTTCCACTTGTTCTGTATTGCCTAAACAAAATGGAGTCCAATGGTAGTCAGATGTTTCTAGCAGGCCCTGGACTTGAGTGGTCACCACATATTTGGGGGACATTATACTGAAACCTTGCCATTTGTCCGTTTCCAGCTCAAGCCCACTCTGCATGGCATCAGTTTTACAGCCTGATGTATCGCACGTCAAAACCCCAAATCTGTAACCAATCATGCCTTTAAGTTGCACTTCTCTTTGATCAGTTCTGAAACATCTCCAGTTTCAAATTGTCTTTCTCAGTTGTGCTTTTTCTTTTTGCAGTTGCATTTGTGAAGTGAGCGTCAAATCAGTGCCACGTCAATCAACAGCGGAGGAGGCGGGACATAGTTGAGATCTAGTAACTCACTGGCTGCTGAATGACTCAGCATTTTATACGTTGACATTAGAGCGCCAAACCTCTGCTGATAAATGCAGAGCTGCCAACTTTATACAGTGAGTGTTCAGACCCCTCTAATGACTCTTTTTTTTCTTTTTTAAAGCAACAAGTCACAAGCGACAGTTTTAGCAACTTTTTCTGGGGCATTGGTGACTTTTGGGGACTAACGTGAAAGCACATATTGTTACTCTTCTCATACAGCAGGGGGGGTTGGTGTGAGTCCTTCAGCGTCCTAAAAACAATCATAATGGGACCAGTCCTGAGCAGATGGCCCGTCCCAGCGGAAGTCACAGAAGAAGAAACCAGCCTCCTTTGGAGAGCATTTGTACAAAAGTATTACTCTCAGCCGTTGCTGGGGACATTGCAGAAGATGCATTCGGCTATGATTATATTAGACCATTTTCCTTCCCTATTTATCTCTTAAGAGTTCATAATTACACTTTACAAGAACTATGACAAAAAAAATAAAAACAGCTCCATGAGCCTGTGATGTGCTAAGAATAAAATAAAACATGTCATCACCTTAAAGTTCAGTTTCCACAAAGAAATTAATGTCTCTATTTGTGACCTCATTGACCACGTTCTCCACAGATATTCATTACTTTTAATCAGTGCAACAAAAGAGTGCAGGCATTTTGCAAGAAAAGGTGAGTCTATTCTTAATTCTATTATTAGTAGTTTCTGCAGTGAACCCATTTAGAAACATCTTTTTGAAGAAAGCGGCTGCAGGCTCGTTATTGTCAGGCGCATGTTCATGCTCACATATACTTGTATATGTATATATTTTTATGCACACAAACACACACCATGATCTAGATAACCTTAAACACCTCCAGGCCTGCATGCACCTCATATGCACACCACATGCTGTAATTAGAAATACTGAGTTTGCAGTGCCCCTTCTTCATCTTCTGTTTTGACGGATTTTCCTTTTCATGTATGTATTCTGTTGGTCTATCTGTGTTTGTCCTCATATTGTATTTGATTACCATAGAGGCTACTGGGTAACAGGGTTATGACATGGAAGGCCTGGGATATACTTGCATTTTAACTATATTTCAGCTGCAGAGTGCATAATACCGGAGGTCTCTGAATGCAGAGCCAAAAATACAACACCAGCATCATTGGAGAGGTTATGTTGCACCATAAAATTAATGTCTTTGGAATATGAGTTTGTCTTGTTTTACCGACGTGAGAAATTGATGTGAATGTACTTTGTTTTACAAGTTATAGCATCAGGCTAGGTCCACACAACACTCTCAACCCTCACTTGTGGTCAACTGTTGCACTGACCGACACTAGCGCCTCTAGCGTTCAAGTGGATATTGCATCTCACGTACACATTGTGTATGTTTTGGAGGACATGTGCAACCTACGTGTCAAGCGAACCCATGCCATGCAATGTGAACTGCAAATATATTCCAGGCCTAAAGGGGGCAGCACTCATACTCATCTGGGGATTTGCAAATCTGTGCCACTCCAGTCCTCCCTGACCTACTGGTTTTCTCTGATTAGTCCAGGCAAAGTAGAAAAGATCAAACCATCGAGGTTGATCTTTCTCTTGTGAAATGATGGGAACGTAGCCTCGAATTTCTTGTGAGGTTCAGCACATCAATATTCTTCCCCATTTTGAAAACCAGTGCCTTCAATCTTCTCTGCACAGAGAGCTCTGTCAGCCACTTTACCCACATCACCTCAGCCACGAAGGTATCGATGTGTGAAACGCAGGTTATATGATGTTTTAGCTTGCTGATTTCTTTACGAGGAGTGGTCATGTCTGCAAAAAGCTCCTAATACAATGCGTTACTGCCACCTAGCGCATAGAAATAGCACCATTTTGTGGTACTCAGGTATCCATTCAGTTCATGCTTGATGGTAAATCAACAGAAGATCCAAGCTCCTTCTCGCAAAGTGGTTGTATCATATCTTCTTAAGCCTTAAGCCATAGCTGTTCAGTTTTGAAAATTGTTCCACAGAAGCATCACACACAGCAGGCTGGTGTCATGGACAGGAGCACCATTGGTATGAGGGCAATTTTTGTCCATCTGTGGCACACAGAGCTAATTTTCCTTTGCTTCACCTCTGTTACTACAGATGATGGAACAGAGGAATAGGAAATGGCCCACTCTTCTACTTTGGGATTATTTCATGAAAACCTTTACCAAAAAAAAAAAAGAGCATTGACATATCCAGGTTTGGTGTCCCCAGGGATGGACAATAACACAATGTAGTGCATGGTGGTCTGATGAGTATTCCAAATCTTATTTGAAATAGATCAAAACGTATATGCATACTGTTATTAGGAACAAATCAACAAACCAGACTCCGTGATGGTATTGGGTTGCATCAGTATGCTAGCAAAGGTAATCTGCATATCAGTGATGGCAGCACAAATGAAAGAAAGTACACTGAGATTTTAGAGCTGCCTTCAAGATCACATCTTTTCTTTCCGTGCATTTTTCAACAATGCAAAAGAACATTCTGCACACATGACAAAGGTGTGACTGGGGAGGAAGAGGACACAAGTATTTACGCTTGAATTTGAGGATTCTGTAGACTTTGCCCAGACCAAGCAGCAACCATCCCACTTCCAGGTTGAAGCTCATCCACAAAGTACGTTTCCTTGCAGTTCCTTGCCTGACCACTAGATTCTCACTCCAAAACAGAAAATCCCCATTGATTCCCAACTTTGGAGCAGAATTAAACATAAATAATGAAAAAAAACCTTTTGTTGGGGGGGGTTACACATCAGATGAATTTATAGTAAGAAATAAAATATAAAATTGACCAATCAGACCAACCAATGCCATTTAACATGCTTGGTTGACAGCTAGCATTGGCTCTGCTGTTGGCTTTCACAGCTTTGTCCCGCCTCTTTGAAGCCCAGCTTTCCTCGAACTGTATGGAGCCATGTTGCAAACGCTCTCTATACAAATCGATAGGTTATGTGACTGGACAGTTTGTCCAGTGTTTTACAGTCACTGGTCCAGACTTGACCAGCGTAACTTTGATACAACAGAATTTCACCACAGTGGTGAGTTCAGTTGGACGTCTAGTACAGTTTGGCAGCACTGCCAGTTTAATGTGTTCTTGTTCACCTCCACCTCTTCCTTTTGTTATAGTTCAGACTTAGATTATGAATACTTCAAGACTCCTCTAAATTATACATAAATTTGTCCTGTGAAGCTCCTTGACAAACAGCTGCAGGACAGTGGTTAATCTGGTTTGGCTGCATGACCAAAGTGATCAGTGCTTTTGGCCAGCCCTTGTCTCTCAGCCTCATCGCTATGTCCACCCTGGGAGCAGTCCTGCGATTGTCAATGACTACTTTGAGTACTTTAACTTCCAAACACCATGGGATAATTAGGCAGCTTTTCCTGGCGGTCAGACTTGGCAAGACCTCCCTGGTTTCTCACAATTTCATTATTTCTTTCACCCCTTCTGTGTGAGAGGGTGTATGTATGTGTGCTTGGGTGATAGACAAGAGTTTTTTTTCATGCAAATGAAAGAAAGGGAAGCATTTTTATGAAACAATTTTTATTTTCTAACTATCTAACTACAGCCTAGGCTTGCATATGTAGCAATATGTGCAATGTTTTTGTGGTGACGCCCTCATTGGTCAGAAGCCACCGCAGGGGTGTAAAGATAACATTCCTCACCTCAGTGTCAAGGCAGATGTTTATGTTTTATGTTCATGATGTTTATGTTTATATCTTCAGTGTGTATGTTGGGGCGTGTATGTGTGCTGTGTGGGTATGAATATAAGGATGTGTGTGAAAATGACTTGATTTTGTGAATTTTTATATGTTGTTGATTTTATTATGCAAAGCACTTTGTGCTACTGTGGTATGAAAAGTGCTATATAAAAAAAGATTTGATTTGATTTGATTTAATGTACATCACCTTTATTTTATCAGGATATTTCTTTTTCTCTCTAATTCAAGGGCGTTGAAGTAAAACAAAGCTGAGTATCCTCAGATGTTACGTCTGAGCCCAACATACCATGAAGCTTAATTTTCAACTGGTTTTAAGGAGGTGCTGTCAGACAGTTACCTACCCAATATCCACTTTTTCCACAGGGTGTGCCTGTTTTGAAATGGGCGTTACAGCTTTGTGCTACCCAGTTCAGAGGTCAAATCATGCTGCACAACAAGTCCAGCATGATTGTAGGTGATGTAGATAAAGATGGGGGGCAGGAACACCCTTATCCAGTAGCAGTACATTTATCTGACTCTAACGGACGTTTCCTCCAAATTTCTGACACTGCTGATTTGTGTAGCAGCCCATCTTTGGATGGCCCATTTTTCCCCACTGTTGCCCATCTTTCATCTGAGATGGCTGAAATTGTACGTTGTGTACCAGGCAGCACACAAGGAGACATGAACTTCACCCTTCACACTTGTTTAGTTAACATTTATGCTAATTTAGGCCAATACAGTAGGTATGTTGCAAGTCAAAAGTTAACTTTGGATTTGTTGTTTCACATTTAGCAGTTAGGGGAAGGACCAGCACCAAATCTGAAGCTATAATTTAAAGGCACATTTAATCTGTAATCTGGCCTGCAGACAGATTAAAGGTGGACCAATGCTTTCTGTCATACTACACAATAAAGGTTGTGGTTTGGCAAGTTAGATGTTAAAGCAGCACTAATTCAGACATATGCTAACTGATGGACTTGCCTTTAGATATTTTACACACTCTGTTGGATGCCCCAGATAGCTAAGCATGCTATGTTCAAATTGGTCCATATCTGCATTTTTCTTCGGCCTTCACTCATAGCAGTGACTCAAGAATGAGATTTAATCCCTAAACTTGGCCACATTTCCTTGGATTTATGGGTGATGTCTGTCCCTCACAGTACTTGTCACGTTCAATGTTAAAACTAGCTGAGATGAAATGTTGCTCACCAACCTCACACCTCATCTTAGTTATCTTGGAACTAATTTGTTTAAGTTACTTAGTAATTGTCTTTTGTTTTGTTTTGTTTTTCAGGTGTGGCTACCATAGTAAACTGGAGGTCTGTTTTTTGAGCATTGATCTTGAGAAAAACTCAAGGACTGAAACACTGATCAATTTAATGAATCTTTATGCAGCTGCAGAGTACAACACTTTTTTTTCCTTAATTATGCTGGTTTTAACTTATCTCTGACACACGCCAGGGAAGTATTTGCATGTTCTTTGGTGCTATTAGAACATCCCAAAATAGACAGTAAAGTATTAGAATGATTTAGTCTGTGTGTGAA
>JBAMYA010000001.1:15598392-15616044 GCA_037176975.1 Arrhamphus sclerolepis | reverse complement strand
ATTATAGCCACAGTTCTGAAAAAAAAGCTGGCACCCAGAGAAAAATGAAAGGAAAAACTCAATGCAGTGACATTAGAACATCAGAACGTAGAAAATATATCACATCATTCCGAATGTGAATATTTTACCATCAAATAAATCAGAGGGTCTACAGGAGTCTCTGTGTGCAAAAATAAATATTGGATGCCTGTGATCTTCAGGATCTCAGGTAGTACTGCATTAAAAAAAGCCATGATTATGGGATGGAAATCACTGCAGGACACTTCTGAAAGTCATTGTCTAAGAATACAGTTAGCCGTGGAATCCACAAGTGCAGGTTAAAGCTCTATGATGCAAAGAAGAAGCTACAAATGAACAGGATCCAGTAATGGTGGTTTCTTCTCTAGGACAAAGATCATCATTGCTAAAAAATGTCTCATGGACAGATGAGTCAAAGTTTGTCAAATTCTTCTTGGAAGCCATTGTTGCTGCATTCTTGGACTAATGAGGAAAGGAACAATCTGACTTGTCAGAAGAAAACAGCTAAGAGGCCTGTATGTCTGATGGTATGGAGGTTCATTAATACGATGGAACAGGCAAAACGTACAAATGAAAAGGAAAATATTAAGAATTATAGATATATACAGGTTTAAGAGCGACATCATTTCCAATCCAGGAGGTCAATGGAGTCCAGTGAACTCATTGTCATGTTCAAGAAACCAGTTTGAGATGATCTGAGCTTTGTGGCATGATGCATTATCCTGCTGGAAGTAGCCACCAGAAGATGGTCCACTGTGGTCATGAAGGAATGGACATGGTCAGCATTTAAACCATGCCCAGTTGGTACTAAGGGAAGCAGCAGCAGTCTGAACCGTTGATACAAGGTTGATACAGGATGGATCCGTGCTTTCATGTTTACTCCAAACTCTGACACTACCATCTGAATGTCGCAGCTGAAATCCAGACTCGGCAGACCAGGCAACGATTTTCAATCTTCCATTGTCCACTTTTCCTGAGCCTGTGTGAATTGTAGTGTCAGTTTCCTGTTCTTAGCTGACAGGAGTAGCAGCTGCTGTGGTCTTCTGCTGCTGTAGAGAGTTACAGCCGTGTGATTGGCTGATTAGCTGTTCAAGCAATTGAGCAGGTGGAGCTAATAAAGTGGCCAGTGAGTGTGTAAATGTATCAATCACGCAGAAGACCCAGGATGTTGAGCAGCTAGCTATTTCACATTGTTCCTCCCTCAGACTTTGGTGCCATCAAATTCAAAATTATCTTTTTTTTTTTCAAAATGAAAAACGTTTTAGACATTTTCTTCATTTTAAAGATTTGATTGATTTTATTGCGAATAAAATATAGTTGTTGTTTTTCCCCCTTCTGATTTTGTCTATACTATCACAGGTTTTTTGGGAACTGGGCTCATAAAACCTTTTTTGTTTGAAACACAAAAAAACACACTTTCCCTATATCAAGTGATAAACAAAATATGGGTTCTATGATGCTAAATGAGCTTTTTGATTAGCTCGTACATTGCCTTAGGTATATTATTGCCGGTAATGTACATTTTATGGTATGTTTTCCGTGCCACCCGTTGGAATCTAACCTCATAAAAGAGGCAAACAGAAAGGACATAAAGACAAGAGAGGACTCCTTCCCTATCTGAGTGTCACACATGTGCACACACACACACCTCCAAACCCACAAAGGGAGACATTATCTTCAGGCGATGGATCATGTAAATGGCATTTTGTCTACATTATGAGAATGTGGAAGATGTTTTTCTGCATGACTGAGGCGCTTATCAAGTGGGACCGTCTGTACCACCAACTCAATATATTTCATCTTCAGAGATGAGGAAGGGAGGCTGGAGAGGCTGAACAGTTGTGTGTGCTCATGTGTGAGATGCAGAGTAGGAAATGGAATAACTCCTAACTTTATTTGGCACTTGACACAAAAGGACATATGAAAAACATCAAGTCTTTCTTGCAAGGAAGTAGAATGAAAATATATTTTTATTAATTTGGCCAAGCTGATTAACTGATAGTTAAACTAGAGTGATGGGCAAACATTCCCTGAAGATTCCCTGAAGGACTCGCTTCCCAACTGCCAACATCCTCAGTAGACGTTGACCGTTCTCTGTGCCTTCTGATGACAGCTTGCCTCGCTCTCAAACCATCATTTAACTGTTTACCAGATTCTGCCAAAGTCCTTCTCCAAGTGATTTTTTTTTTGCTTCACAGGTCCATCAGCAACTTTCCAAAAACCATTTGCCAGTGCAGATAAACAGAGACGGAAAAACAAATTCAAATTAAGTGGTGTATTATAAACTCTACCAGAATACTTATGTAAACCAAGGGTTGCAAAATTCTGTGATTTTTCTCAGTTATTAGATTTCACACAGGAATGAATGTGAATATATGCAAATACTTAGCTAAATTATAAGTTGACTCATAACCGGGAGGCTTTGGAAAAAACAAACAAAAAAACAAAAACAAAACAAAACACTGTAAGCTTAATATTGGTTATAACAATCCAATTTAATGTCAACCCGCCACAGTTCACTATCACATGCACAAAAATGTCCTTGATCCCCCACTACAACCCACCTATGTAGTACCTTTCTAGTCCAGGGACCACTCAAGCTGCATTTACAATGCAAGCAGCTTCCCCTCACTGCTACACACACATTGACTGGAAGAATTTTTTAATGGACCAAATTACACCTATAATTACTCCTATAATCAAATTACAAGATAACTACCCTCACAGATGACTGACAGTGTCCTCAAGAATTAGGGTTAGGGTTAGTACACACTGTGTTTCTACAGATACACTACGTGTGGTCATTTATCGAACATTTCAAACAAATGAAACAACACACATTAGTAAGATTTTGTAAATTATAGCTTCTGAATGTTGGTTTTGATTAGTTTAAATTGATTAACTGACTACTAGCCAGTAAGTCATGAATACAAAATAAGTTGGCTAGTAAAATCACACTGTGATGCTAATTCCTCTGCTATTCAGTTTTCTCTTAAAATAAAAGAACAAAGGTTATAGTTAATTGATTGATAAGTGTTCATCTGTCTAGCCTATTTCTGATCATTTATCCAGCACTAACTACAGATTTCTTTTTTAACAATTCCAGCATATTCCAAGTGTTTATCTAGCTATGGCAAACTGTATGAGGTGAGGCATTAGTGTTTCGAGTATCAGGAATGTTACGCCCCTAAACTTAACAGTGAAGTTAAAGTTATACAAGTTTACGTAGGTAGATTGGACCAAACTTCTTCTTCTTAATAACATCTGAGAGTCAATAGGGTATGGAAAAAAAAGAGCTGGAACTCTACAGCAAGAAGAGGACTCTAACCTTCACCGTGCACCCTTAGCTCTCCTTCAGTACATATTTGCACTTAGAGACTTTTAACATCTGCAGGATGAGATTGTTAGCGTGACACTTAATTCAACAGGCATAAATCTGATCCTCCGAGCTCACATATACCCCTCCAACATCTGTGGTGCTGCACTTCAACTTCACTCTGCACAAAATTAATTCACTTCTTCTCAGTCAAACACGGTTCTACACATTTTAAGAATCCATATCAAATCAAAGTTTATTTCCAGCTGAGGTTTGAGCGTGTTTTTATTCATGCATGCATGCCCAGTGATTGTATTTAGCAACGCCAAATGGACATTTCTTTCTTTTAAAAACAAAACAAAACAAAACAGCATTTTGGAATGAATACAAACCAAAGTGAGAAAGCAGGACTCAAGGTTCCAAACAAACAGAGTGATGAGCAGATGTCGGTGCCAACACGGTGTTATCTATGTCCAAAAAGTCATTTATCAGGAACACAGTCAACAAGGGGCCCATGCCACAAAGCACAGATGCTGTTCAAGACCTACAAAGTTTTTATTAGTTTGTTAGGTCACTGTTTGCTAAAGGTGCACTGGAGTTTCCCTTCAAGTACAGGTTTGTTGACAAGCATCATTTCTAATAAAAATGCCAGTTCTTATCTCTGCTGTACGTATAACACAAATGTTGAGTGCCTTTCCTGTACTTTTCTTTTTTCAGTCAGTGCTAAAAGCTTTACTCCAGAAGTACAATAGAATCAATCACGGTGAAAGACTATTGTAGAATTGCATAAATTAATGAACACCTGATAGATTTTTTTATTGTCATTCTTATCCTTTTAGAGTGCATGTGGCCTGAAATGTATTACTTACAAAAATAAATTACTTCTTCTTTTTAAAAGATGTGCACTTTCAGTCAGCCTTCAACTGTTAAACACCTTTGGATTGGAAGACAGATCTTTACCGACATTGTTTACAGTTGGGATAAAGTGCTGCTGAGCTCAACTGGAGACGGAGCCAAACGGTGCAGAGAATTCTTAGAGATGATGGAAGCAGAAACTGGGAGTTTGGGGAGGACTTGGCTATCACCTTACATTGCTGAGCTAGTTAAACAAAGACCGAGGCTCTGGAGGTGAACGAGATTTCCTCAAAGTGCTGGATGTTGATGGACTGTGTGGGTGTGGAACTTAGTGTGGAGGTCAGAGATGTTGCCTCTGGACCGGCACATCTGGCATCAGTTCAGGGCCTCATACTGCGAATCCAAACCAGAAATCTGAGAATTGAGAACTTTTAACCAAGAAATAAAAATCTGTAAAGCTTTCATTCTCTGAAACGCTCGTCTTTTCTTTTATCAGTTCAACAACCATCTCCATTTTAAGATCGTCTTTCTCAGTTGAGCCTTTTCTGTTTGTGGTTGCAGTTCGGAAATGTGTCAAATCAATGCCATAGTCGGACATGCAGGACATAGTCGCTGCTGAATGACTCAGCACTTTTTACGTCCACATCAGAGCATCGGACATGTGCTGATAAATAAAGTGCTGTCAACTTTGAGACTTTGTGGCTATATTCAAGCAACTCTTCTTTAAAAGATCAACTAGCGACAGGTCCAGTGATGTTTTCTGGTGTTATTGGAGACTTTTGGGAACTAATGTGAAAGCACGCATCGTTACTCTTCTCAACAAAAAGCGGGGGCTGTCGTGAATCCTTCCACATCCAAAAGCACTCATAATGGGACCAGTCCTCAGCAGACGGCCCCTCCCAGTCAGAGAAGAAGAAATGATCCTCCTCTCAGGGACCTGACTACAGAAGTGTTACTCATGGACCTTACTGGGGACACTTCAGAATATGAACACAATAAAATAATAACAGCTGAAAAGCACTAGACTAAGACTATCAGCTCATTCAGCAGCCAATGAGCTGCTGCATCTCAGCTATGTCCCGCCTCCTCTGCTGTTGACCGACGTGGCGCTGATTCAAAACTCTTTTTCAGAATTGCAACCACAAAAAGAAAAAGCAAAACTGAGAAAAAAAATCTATCTGAAAACAGATATAGTTCTATCACTGATGGAAGAAAAGAAAAGTGTAGTTGAGAAAGATGACTGACATCTCAGTTACAGATTTTAATTTCTTGGCTACCAATTCTGGGTTTTTGTCCTGAGATTTTGGGTGTTGATCCACAACAGATTAGATTCTGAACTGACACCATAGTGGTTCTCTTTTTAAAAAATGAGGGACCAGACGGTGGATCCCATTGTCAACACAGTTGTTTTGCAGAGACAAGTATCAGACTAAAATGCTTTCAGATTGATTTAGTGTGAGTCCTTGCACTGATCTGTTCTGGATTTTAACTGGAGGCTTGTGGAGTTTAAAACTTCCACAAGCCAATTATTCTCAAAAATGCTTCTAAAAGTGGACAGTGTTGAGTGGTTGAGCTGTAATTGGTGTTTGGAAGTTATATTTATATATATATTTTAAGACAGATGGTGGAAGGTTAAGAAGGTTAAGGTGTGAGACAAGGTCAGCAAAGATTTTTGGTCACAGTCGCGTTATTTCATTCTGCAAATGGGTTCTGCTACGGTGCTGTGTCACACAAAATAGTTTTCAGTTGATGCAGTAGAGTTTTATGTCTATATTTTTAGTTTGACTTTGACCTGTAACATTTATTTTTATCTTCTCACCCCTCTGTCAACCTCTTCTCACCTCTTGTAGCTTACACTGCATGTCATCGCCTTAACTCCTCCCATCCATTCCTAAAACTCACACATGGTCTTTTTCACCGTTTTTACTTTGTTGAGTGGTACTGTGGGACTAATTCTCTGAAACCACCATTATTTATCGTTATAATTATTATTATTATTATTATTATTTAAGACCGCGCTGATGTATAACATACATCTTTGACAGTGAGAGCTGCAACCCTGCACCAACATTGTGCTGATGAACAGTCCTCAACATCTTTGGTGTGGTCAACAACGATGTTTCATCTGTGACTTAGACAACTCAGAGAGAGAGATGAGGTATTCACTTGTGAGAATTCATGAGCTATTATCATACCTCTGAGGTCACACTGGGTTTTGTTGGTTTCAAAAATGTAGTTTAATATGATTTGGAGCAATGTTACAACCCAAAATATTAGCACCAACATGTGCCGCATTGAAGCTGGAAATACGACAAACGTTTATTCTGAAAGAGAACTGCTGAGGGTCAGATTAGGTTTAAGATTGTTTTAGTACATACATCAATCAAACAAGCATTTATAGATATAATCTGGGATTACCTCACTACTGCAAAAATGGTATTCTCGAGGTGGCAGCATGTTGCATTTTGGAAGACTCCAACATTTTGTAAGTGGCTAATTTAGCGCGAGTCTGAGGACAAAGTGGGGAAGAATATTAACGTGCTGAACCTCGATTCAACAGCGAATAGATCATCACTGACGGCTGCAACTCGAGTGATGGCACATTTGCATGTATGTGTTATGGCAACGCACAATGGGGGAGGTGTCCAACGCATCGAGTTAATTGTGTCGTTATGACCAGAAAAAACAACAACAACAACAGCAAAATATCCAGGAAGAGGGGCATTTGTTGTGTTGATCAGCTAACTGCTAGTAGCTATGTTGAATGGAGAAGTAGCCAGTCAGCTAAATGAAAGGGAAAGAGAGGGGAGTTGGCTCTCCTGATTGGCTGCATTGGTCAATGTCATGTTGGCTATATTTGAAAGCATCGACTTGAGTCGGGTCGTTTGTGAGTGACATCACTGCTGTCCACAGTCATACCAGATTCACCCACTATCTATGCCACTTCCTTCCAAACTTTATTTCTGAGACTTCTGTGTGAAAACAAGCTTTGATCATAAAAAAACAAGACGATTTAACGCTGAAATGACTAATTATTCCTCTAAATTCCTGTAATGTGAGGTCCAAGGTACAAGCAGCTATAGACCCGCCCCCCATGTATGATTTCATTGGCTAGGCTCTAGCTCTAGCAACCGTTTGGTCAATGCATGCATTGATGCATCAAAAGTTGAAAATTTCTCAACTTTCGGTGGAAGCGTTGGACGTAATCGAACTTTATGGAAATCCAAACTCTATACACAACTCTAAAGACAAAAAGTATAAAGCTCTATATCTCTCAGCTGCCTTGCCGACGCCTTGATATCCTCCTGGAGGAGCTGGAGGAGGTGGCTGTACAGATCTGAACTGTTCTTTAAAGGCGAAGATGCAGGGAAAATGTCAGGAACAACTTGGATCACATTTTCTTATTTTAATTCAAAGCTCCATGGATGTCTGTGGGTAGCTAACAATAACCATAAAAACAGAGTTTTTGAACAATAAATGAATAAGTATAGAAGTAAGTGGTTTTATTTTGTAACTGTAGATCTTTGACAGCACAGTTAAGCTGTGTTTTTTCCATTAAGACTGAAGTCCAGATGAAGAGTGGTGTTGCTGTGACTTTGTTGTTTTTTTTGTTTTTTTTTAATTTAATCTCACAGAAAGCAGGGGTTAATCCTGATTGGCTGAAACTCGGAAGACAAATCCTCAGTAAGTATCTATGCAAATAAGCAACAAAGCCTGTAAAACGCCACTTCAGAAAATCAAAAACGAGAGTAAAACAAGTCAGATGTCACAGGAACATAAAAAGACAGAAGTCTAATAGCAGAATGGGGTCAGGGTTTATATCTTTAACAATTGTTTGTGAGGATACAAAAGCATTGGAACAAAGTGGCATAAAGCTTAGTGGAGGATATAACGTTTCTGTGGAATCCGGTTGAACTAGTCTCACAGACTTACGGGATAATCTGTGCATATTCATGGGCTCTATATCCTGTATATATAGTTAATATATGACAATGATCAACAGGGGAGCACTTCTGTTTTACTCCCACATGTGTCTCATTTTTTAGCCTCTAGTTTTTCTTTTTCTCCCTTTAGCTCTTTTTTTTTTTGAGACCAATACACATTTTCTAAAATGGATGTCAGCAAGAGGGTCGTCTGTTTGAACCCAGATTCATTATTTTGATTGATGCCACAAGATTCCACCTCTCACTGCAGACATAAGAGGATTCAGCGGCATGTTTTATGGTTTATAAAAACCTCAAAGGAAACTTTAAGTCCTTTTATGAATCTCCCCGGTGCCTTCTCTTGTCTTTCAATGTGATCCTGACAAATGAACCAGAATAGTTTTCCCTGCAAATAAAGTTAGTGGGAAGGCTTTGTGGAACGCTGTCTGTCTTTTTTATTGGCTGCGTTTTTCTCCGAGGCATGATCGATATGATCAATATTGCAATGGGGATATATTTGGGTCTTTAAATTCCCAGATAGAGATATGTGACTGGAATAACAGCCATATGTGAGCAGAATTGGGTTAAGTTGTGTTAGACTGGTGTGAAGATGTACAATGGCATTGAAATAGACACAAACCTGCAAAACAGTGAAAAAAAAAAAAGCAATCAGGGTAAGGACTGAACTTCTCAACTTTCTAGTAGCGCTTTCATAAATCTCAACAGTTTTACCTGCTGTAATGCTTTCTATGCAGAAAATTTAATAACAACATACCCTGTTTGCTGTGTTAAGGCTATCTAAGCAATACCAAAACAATTCAGAATTAATGAAATGGCTCACTGTGAGCATTATGCATATTGTTCAGGGGCAGAATAATGGAGTACGAGTAGTTTTTCACAGCGGAGCCATAATGGGACAAACCCTCTGGGCTGATGGTGAGTCCTAATGCTTCCTGAGTTACAAATCAGCAGCAACAGGATATTGCAGACACCCAAAAAAGAAAGGGGAAAAAAAAACCCGACAATAGGAATCATTTCTAATGTAATATCATTCATTTTCTAGCTGCTCAATTTGCTCGAGCAAATTCATGACAAGAGTGCACGGAGGCTGATTATAACCACAGATGACAGCTGGTAACATCACTGTTTATTTCTGGATTATTTATTATTCTGAATATTTATTATTATCACTGGAGAGCAGTGGCTTACTAATTTCCTCTTCTAGTAACAGACAGGAAGAAAAATATGTGAACCCCTTGGAATTAACTGTTTTATTTCTGCATTAATTTGCCATAAAATGCAATCTCCATCTAAATGACAGTAAACTAACACAATGTGCCTAAGCTGATAACAAGCAAAAAATGATTATTTCTCATGTCTTTATTGAACACTTCCATTAAAGATTCGTAGTGTTGGAGCACACAGAAACTGAACCCGTTAGTTCAGTGAAAGCTGACTGGTTTGGCTTGGCTGTCATCTAACCAGAAGGTCAGTGGATTGATTCCTCGTGCTGTCTCCTGTCAAAGTGTCCTGCAGCGGGACACTGAACTGCCCCCGATATGTTCACTGCAGTCAAACGCCCGGTCAAGACGTCTTCAAAAGCTAAAGGCTTGAGGACATACTAAAAACGGAAAAAAACTGCTGTTCAAGAGTCACTAAACAGACATGACGTCCATGGCAAAACAAAACAAATAACATTACTGCATGGCTGATCTTTGCTAAAGAGCACTTTGGAAATCTGCAGTAATACTGGTTGATTGTTTTGCGGACTGATGAAGAGTAATGTTAACCATCAAGACAGCCAACTGTGACAAACCTTGGTGTAAAAGTGGATCTGAAGCGCATCTGTCACATCAGTTCAGTCATTAAATTAAGCTTTTTCCAGTTGAGGCAGTTGGCAAAAATTTAACCTATACTTTTAAGGCAGCATTTTGAAAAGTAATCCACGCCTTTGCAACCACTAGGCTGGATTACTGCAATGCACTTTATGTGGGGGCTAGCGGGTCCTCCGTCACCCGTCTACAGATGGTGCAGAATGCTGCTGCACGTCTTTTAACCGGCACACATAAAGTTTAGCACATTTCCCCCATTTTAGCCTCACTGCCATACATTTTAAGATCAGTTTTAAAATTCTTTTATTCACTTTTAAATGCCGCAATGGTCTTGCCCCACCCTACCTTTCTGAGCTACTGCAGCTGATCAGCTGCTTGGACCTAAAATGAAGCGCTGAGAGGTGATCGTGCCTTTGCTGTTGCGGCTCCTAAACTATGGAAAGATCTGCTTCTCTACATCAGACAGGCCTCCTCTCTGTCTGTTTTTAAATCCCATCTTAAAACCCATCTTTTTTTCTTGGCTTTTAACAGAATGTGAGATGTTGAATGTAATATTGTTTTCTTTCCTTTTTACCTTATTTTTTGTCTGTATGCATATCTGTTTTATGTCTTTTTAAAATCTTTTCTATATTTGTGTTTTTCTTCTTTTATTTTGCTTTTAATGATTCTTCTGTACAGCACTTTGGTCCTTTATGGTTGTTTTAAAGTGCTCTACAAATAAAGTTGGACTGGATTGGATGTAGGGTCTGAAAAAGGAGCCATAGAACCTCCTCATCCAGGGGGCGGGACCAACTGTCACTTCTCAAACTGCCTCTGCACGCAACTGGTTCACACTAAAACCAATCCAAGCAACAAGCAAGGTGATGCAACGGGAGTGTTGTGGGGAAGATTTTGATGGCGAGAGATGCCAGTATAATGAAAATGGAGTCCAGTGATTGTTGCCATTTTTGTGAGAAGACTCCGCCATTATCTTAGAAAAACTAAACTGTTTATTTTCTCTGTTAGCTGAGTACTCCTAAGATTGCATAGATATATATAGTCATATTCAGATTACTTCTTGAGTTGCTTCCCTTATCGTTAGATTGAGTTTACCAGATGTCTCATACCATTTATAAATGAGATGGACCTCATCCACCACAATCCCTAAGAGACTGTCATGGAGGTCTTAAGCTGTTGATGATAACGCAGCTTTAACTGTTAACCACTGTTTCCAGACGACAACATCACACAGACTTTCTACAGGGATAGACTGATCTGATTGGCTCCCAAAGACTTTTGGGCAAAATGAATGCGTTTCAACAGAATGTCACTAGAAATACCTGGCGAGCAAATTCAAATTTGCTAGTGGTACATCAAGATTCTAAGCAAACAAAAGGTTAATTTTCAGGTAGAACATGTATGTAGCAAATAGGACACAGTTTACCAACATCAAAACATCATCCTAACTGTCAGGTATGGTGGAGGGAGCATCATGATTTGGGTTTGCTTCACTTCCCCAGGGCCTGGGCCACCTGACACCAAGTTCTTCCCAAATTTACCAAAATATAAAGAATGTCATCAGGATGGCTTTCTGCCAATTGAAGCTTAATAGAAGTTGGTGATGTAGCAGGAAAATGACCCTAATCATCAAAATAAATTCACCACAGAATGGTTTCAGAAAAAGAAAAATTGACCCAGTCAGATCGTAGACATTAACCCCATAAAGATGGTGTGAAATGACCTCAAGAGAGCCGTTTACACCAGACATCCTACAAATGCGTCTCAGCTGAGATGCTTCTCTTCTCAGAAGAGAACTGAACTGTGCAGGTCAGCTACCAAAAGCACTAACTTAAAGTAACTGCTGCCATGTTTGATCAGCTTTTGATTCCAGAAGTTTACTTACTCTTTCCTCCAACTCTGTGAATGTTTAACTGATGCAATCAGCCAAGACATAATAAATTATAAAATTAGGTGTTATGAGCTCAAGCACATTGTGTTTGCTTATCATTCACTTACATGAATATCAGATCACATTTTATGCCAAATAAACGCATAAAACCAATTAATTCCAAGACGTTTACATCCTGTTTTCTTGCTACTGTACATCATTCATTATAAGTGTGAATATTGCATCAAAATCTGTTTTTCCTTTGGGATGATGAGCTCCAAATAAATGTGAAAATTGGTTGCATCAGATAACTGACTGCTTGGAGTATTATTATCTTTCTTGAGTGGCAACATTTGTTTATCCTCGCTGACATGTCAGCATGACGTTGTACTAATGGGCCTGTACATGAATGCGCTCCAGACACCTGCAGAGATCCTGCATTCGAAATGAGTCATCATGCGTCAATTAGAAAGTCAACATGGCCATGTCGCCCACGGTCAGGGACACGCTCTAACACACATTTACAGTACAACAACGTGCATACGAACTGGCCGTCCACAAATCTAATCCTCTCTGTGTAATACACGAGAACGGCGTTGTTTTACATGCTCAGATTATTCTCAATGAGAAAAGGAGCAACTCGTTCTTATTGAGAAACTATCACCAGCGGTGAAGTAATGTCTTCTGCACAAGTGAAATACAGGGCTACCCTTTCAACTGCTGCACATACTAACAGCAGTGAGGACTGATAAAAGATTCATGAAATGTTCATTTCTTCCGTGAACTATCTGGCTTTGTTCCAGAAAGCAGCGCCTGATAAGAGAAGGCTTAAACAGACTAATAGCAAAATGGATTTCAAAAAACAAAAATTGACTCACATTGGCAACAATATTAGAAGATAACTTCTCAGGCCTACTTTGAATACAAATAAGTTTCTTCATCAACTTTGTGGACACCCACCCAACCCCTGTTGGTTCATGATCTGATTCTTTTGAGATACTGTGCAGTTTTTGGTGGACTCCCTCGTAGAGGCACTGAGGCAGAGAATATTTTACAAAAGCAACTTTTTGTGAAACACAGATTGTTTGTATATAAAACCCTGTGGTGGACTGGTGACCTGTCCAGTCATATCTGCTGTGTCCACACTGTGTGACTTTTACAGTCTTTTAAGATTATATTGAATCACATTGCATCACGTGAAATCAGTAGATTATTAATTTACAGCACGTTACACCTTGGGATTGAACGTGTTTTGAATCAGGGCTATGACAGATACTTCTGAGTGTATTTCAGGTTCAGCGTTGTTGCGTCATTAGCAAGTTGATGCTAAAGTGCCAAGGAACTAATGGGTCCAAAGTTAGCATTGTCATCGTGGTGTTTGTTTGCTTTGAAGAGAAAAGAAATGAAATCAAGAAAAAAAAGTACTGTCTTCATTTGAGTTGTACTCCTCCCGTTATACTTTTACCAGCTCTGGAAACCATCAGTCTGAGGGCCAAGAAATCTTTTTGGATTATGTTCTACTATCTCTCTTTAAAATATGATGAGCCTGGTCCTGGAGAAGGCCAAGATCTACCGTAGAGCAAGTCTGTCCCAGTGCCCAGCGGTGGCACAGTATGTCTGTATCTAGTTATGTAAAAGCTGCAGCAGTTCTTTCAGTGAATGCAATTGTTAAATAAAAACAACAATCGACATTTGCAGCATCTGATTCAGAATGGTTTCACTAAGAAGTGATTGGAATAGTTTAACCAGCATTTAATGGGTATTTGAAGAAAGAAAAGAAGAGAAAGAAGCAACGTCAAAATTGCCATAATTTGAATGTATTTAGTTTCATTAAGTGATCTGTGACTAAAATATCTGGTCCATTTCAATGGATGCTGAAAAAAGACAACTGAATTGGTTATTTGGATTTTGATGACAATGGTGGTATTTATGGGTTGCGATGGTTTGTGCATATGTTTGAGGTGGAGACCCCTGAGCATCAGAGCCCAGGGACCCCTGAGGCTGTTAATCCTCCTCTGTCCCTAAGGGCTTTACACACGAGGAATTTGAAATAATCTGTGACCTCTTCATCCCCCTTCACCATGGCTGTGCTTTAAAAAAGAAAAAAAACTGTCTCTGAAAATCACAAACGGGAGGGGAGACGAGGTGCAGCCTTGGAGAGACATGACACCCACACTGAGTCGGTCTGACTTCAGGAAGACATGCATGAAACTACTTTTTACAGGTGCAACAATGAAACGTGACCGAGTCACAAAGCATCCATGTCAGCAATGATATTACAAACACGGTGGCATGAACCCGGATAAACAATCCTCTCCTGAGAGCAAGCGGCGCACCGTGTGACATTTTAGCAAAAGACAACAGAATTCCCATTGCTTTAAGCCAAACTCCAGGTGACTTTCTGCAAAAGTCACATGACCGACTCCCCTCACATGGCCTGAAACAGAACCACACACACACACACACACACACACACACACAGACACACCTCCAATGTCACAAGTGTAGAGCAGGGCGCCCCGGGCACAAAGAGGGAGAGCTTCAGGCCCTCGATGAGCAACAGAGCACAACAGACAGAGATGGAGAGGGAGGGGGGAGAGCGAGAGAGGAAGAGACAGAGTGGAAAAGAGAGAGAGAGAGGGCAGTGCTCTGAGCCACCGTGCCGTCACAAGCAGCAAGTGATGAGAGACGACAAGGTCACAGATCAGAGACAAGGGAGATATGGGCAGTCATGTATGGCAACATACCTCCTCACCCCAACTCCCCCAGCTATGCACAGAAAATAGCTTGAACCCTGTGACACACACCTGTGCACATCCTTGCAGCCCTGGACGCACAATAAAATGTACAATACCCAGAGGACACAATCAGCACACATGAAACAAAATACTTTGATGTAATTATCAATTTCTGCTTAAAGCACGGCAACGTCTGTCGGTATAACATCCTAATGTATGTGTGTAAATATTCAAACTCCTCTAGATTGTGAACGTTATACCTTTCTTTCGGTGAGGGAGCGGGTGTTGGGCAATGTCCTTAGAGGACTCATTTCAGATCTGTTTTCCTAACTTCGCCCATGCCTCGGAAAGTCGATAGCAAAGCACGGTAGCTAACCTGCGTACGGCGCCTGTGGGCAGTTTGTTAAGCTGGGTCCCTGCTGAGCGCCCCGCAGACGGGTGTTGCCCTGAGTTGAAGTCTATTAGTTCTAGTTTATTTACAGCCAAATGCCCAGAGAACGGCCTGTGTAATGTTGTTTGGGGGTGAAAATAAGAGCTGAAATTGAATGAAAAAGCATTACACCACATGCATAATTCATAGATATCATTATCAAGCGCATACAGACGGGAGCACACATAAAAAGCACAGAGCGAACACGTGTTGGCGAGCACAAACAGCCGAGAAAAACGTATGTACACAGACCATTATGTGTGCTTATTATGAGGCCTTTTTGGTCATTTATCCTGGCGGTGAACTCGGGCCAATTTTCTCAGCAAGGCTCCTGTTTAAGCATAATAACCCAACAACAACATCACAGCAAGAGTTGAGGATTCCTTCGACCATGCAAGGAAAAAAGAGCAGTAAAAGTGGATGTTTAGAAAATCAAAACCGGCAATCTGAGGCAATCTGTCCTTCTCCATTTACCAGAGGAGATGCTGATGAACTCAGGGGGAATCTTTGATGAGGATAAGTGTGTGTAAGTGTATTTATATGTATAAAGGAAAAAGATAAATGAGACTCAGATTGACTGTTTACATGGTTGAGAGTACTTCAATAATAACCTGAGTGAGACAAAAGTCCATATACAAAAACTTTAATCCATTATGCTTTTGGACATACAACCAATCAGAGAAATGGTGCATGTGATGTTGGAGGAGTAGTATGAACAAACAGCATCCCAAATTACATGCAGTGAAGTAGGAATGCTGGTAAATGCTGGGTGCTCCGGCCTCCTCCCACAGTCCAGACATGCTCCTCAGGCTAATTGGTGTTCCTAAATTGTCCTGAGGTGTGAGTGAGAGTGTGAATGGTTGCATGTCTGCATGTGGCCCTGCGATGGACTGGGGACCTGTCCAGGGTGGACCCCTGCCTTTCACCGGGAGAGAGCTGGGATAGTCTACTGCAGACCCCCGTGACCCTGTACTGGTAATAGTGGGTATAGATGATGGATGGATGGATGGTACTTAGCAAACAATGAGGGTGGTCCGCTGGTAGTACCAGCTGATGTGGAAAGTCTGCAGTTCTTACTAGTTCTCCCAGTGGAAATGAAGGAAGCAGGAAGTTGGTTCTGTTACACTTTCAGCCTCCTAGTTTTTACACTGGACCCCCCACTGATAGAAATGTAAATGTCCATGTAAATGTCTGACTGTCAAGTATGCACAATCTTGGCATTATCTTTGAATACAAATTTATAGATAAGCTCTGTAATTAGGCACGAACCTGGCACATTTTTGACCAACCTGACAGTAATGACCATGTTTTACAAGGCTTCTTCTTAAAGCAGCACAGTGGAACTTGAACCAGACTCTTTCATCACAGCCCACATTATCACCATGGTTACCATCACAGGGCCAGTACATCTTTACTTTCTCAACCAGCTGGGTTGTCAGGCTTTTGTACTAATTTCATTTTTTTTCTCATATATAACAAGTTAGCTTTTTTTTTAAACCTCAAATGTTCAATTTTATGTTGGGAAAAAACTTTTTGACATAAAATTACAACAGTTGTAAAATTGCAATTTTATTTCCATAATTTAAACTGTTCTAAAATCAAGAATTTTTATTATAAAAAAGCAAAACTTTGTTGTCAGATCTTTTTAAAATGCTTTGTGAGTAGCTGGCTCATGTCAAAAAGTCATAATTTAGCAGTTCAGTCAGTTAACTGCCCTCCCCAGCTGTTATTCCACTTTTTGACGTCAGTACCAAATCAAACGGGCATTCAAACTGAAATCTTTCCTTCGCATGCTGTCGCTCCTGGTTTTGGCTCACACACCTTGAGTTTGACACATGTGACCTCCTGGTATGAGTGAAGGAACTTGAACCTGACATTGGTCAACAGGAAGTAAGTCAGTAAAGTTTATTTAAATAGCACCTTTCACAGACAGAAGAAGTCACAAAATGCAACAAATGAACAACAAACAATATGCACTACAATGCAAAATACAATAAAACAGAAAGAAAAACTGATCAAATACAATTATAGACTGTATAAGATTAAAATAGCATGATCATAAAACAACTTCTAATCTGCCGTAGTTAAAACGCTTGGAGGAGCAAGTGAGTTTTGGGATTTCGCTTGAAAGAAAGTCCAAAGAACATAAGGAGAAGAGGAGCTCGTTCCAGAGCCTCAGTGCAACTTCCTAGAAGGAGCAGTCTCATTCCTGAAACGAGTACAAGGGACCATCAGTAAGTTCTGGTCCAGTGATCTCAGGCTCCAAGATGGGGTGAAGGGACATAACTAGTCTCTGATGTAGGAGGGACTCTGAAGGTCAGCACCAGGATTTGAAAACTGATTCAGAACATGACTGGGAGCCAATGAAGAGCTTTGAGAATCTGAGTAATATGAGCCCTTCTACTGGTGTCAGACAACAATCTTGCAGCAGAATTTTGAACCTGCTGCAGAGAGAGAGAACTCTTTTATTACAAGTAAACAGATTTTTTCAATGGTCTAAATGACACAAAGATGTGAATAACCAGCCCCAGATTAACTTTAGAAACAATTCTCCCAAGTTTGGAGAGATTTCTCAGCTGAAAGAAACAATTTGTCGGCTGTTTGATGCTCTAATGACATTTCCTTGTGAAAGATAACGCAGAGGTTTCTGAGGCTTGATTTGGTGTTCAAGCT
>JBAMYA010000001.1:15574054-15598292 GCA_037176975.1 Arrhamphus sclerolepis | reverse complement strand
CCAGCCCTGCCTGCCTGCCTGCCTCTCCAGCCCTGCCTGTATTTCAGTTTAATAAACCAGAAACACCCTACTAACTTCTGTGTTCTGCGTGTGGGTCCCCTCTCTGAGCATAACAATTTTGAGCGTCACATTTAAGCAGAAGGTTACCTTTGAGAATATGATGCTAGGCTATGAAGACCATTTGCATGATTAAAAAGCTGTGCAGATGCAACATCACATTTAATTCTTCTCCTTTTTGTCTCACATTGACATGGACCCAAGGCACGCTGCCCTGCTCACAATCCCCCCCCCACCCCCGCCCGGTCATAAAAAAAAACAACAAGATTATCAGAGTCAAAAAGAGAGAGCTCCAGTATGGAGGAGCGAGCAGAGGGAGCTCGGTTCTTGTCAGTGGGTCACACTGTGGTGGCATGGTTAACTAGCTAATATGATTAAATTCAGCAGAGCCACAAGTCACATTGTCAGCCCACATTAAAGTCTGCCACTGCTGCGAGAGCGCTCTGTAAAAACAAAACGGCTGAGAACAAGAGGAGCAGACGAAAAAGAGCATCATTTCAAACACAAAACGGTCAAAGATGAGACGATAATGAAAGAAGCGTTAGCTTAACCTGTCGGGTGAACTGTGTGACCTGGAAAGTAGCACTTAACAGCAAATCTCTGTTTTTTCTAGCTACAAATGAAGGACTATTGACGAGTACTCATGCTGCAGAGTTGGAATCCAGTCTGCTGACCTTGTGGTTTGATTATTTGCCTTGAGACTGAGAGTTTGAGAGCTCACTTCTCAAATGGTTTACTGCGATGCATGAAACATCTAAATTGCTTTCAGAGTAGAGTGAACCAGTTGACCTGCTCTCCGCCTCAGAAGCAGTGATGGATGAAGTATCCGGATCCTTGTAAAAGTACCAGTCCAACCATGTGAAAACCAAATTAAGTATTGGCAGTATTGACAAGTAAAATATGAACAACAGCATACACATGGAGGGTCATGAGATGAGAACTCAAACCATGTTTAATTCAAAGTTTTGCCAACTGCTGGCACTGATAAGACCTTGTATGAAGTTAGTCCATAACGTCTGTGATCATTATTATAGTTATTAATATGTTTTGTGTACAAATAATAAACATGATCTGATCATAGTGGGTCTTAGAATTTGGCAAATGGTTCGTCTGGCTAACAACAACTTAAAACTCAAAAATGAAACCAAAAAGACAAAGGAATTGAGTGGGAACTACTAAATATCCCCTTACTGCTTCCATGATCATCAGGGGATGGACAGACCTCTATAGAAGCAGACGTTTTGGTGATTTGATATCAGCCATGTGTTGCACAATTGACCACAGAGAGACTTGGGTTAGAATGAGTTTAACGCTCTTTAATTTGTTCTGAAAACACAGAAACGCAAGCACATCAGAACAACATGGCTGTATGTTATTGTCAGAGTGTACTGGACAACACCATTGATTGTACTGGACAAATTATCAGGTCATGTGACCCATAGAGCTGTATAGAGAGCCTTTGAAGCCCATTTTTTTGCAAACTGTGCAGCGCCATGTTGCAAAGAGGCAGCGCAAAGCTATCAAAGCCAGCGGCAGAGCCAGTGGCTTGCTCTCAGTCAAGCACGTCAAATGACGTCCAGGCAGCTGATTGGTCAGCTTTGTTGCTTCACCAGGCCTGTCAGGCCTGAGACAGTTCAGACAGGCACCCTGGACCATGGACCAATGTAGCCAGAGGAGGAACCAATGAAGCCAGAAGTCCACTTTTTCTTTGAACTGTGTGGTTCCATGTTACAAAGAAGCAGAACAAATCCGATGGCAGAGCCGATGTCCAATGCTCTCAGTCAAGCAGGTCAAATGAATCTAGGAATCTGATTGGTTCGCTTCATTGCTTATGTAACCACAGATGGAAAGAAAACAAAAACAAACAAAAACAGGATGTAAATGTGTTAATTCTGCTGCAGAGTTAGCACTTTTAGCATGGAGGTCAGTGGAGATTTGCTTTGTTTTGGAGTCAGCACCTAGTGGTCAATCGAGGAACTGCAACAAAACATATTTCCTGGATGAGCTTCAACTCTGAAATGGGATGGTGGTTACTTGGACTATAGTAGCACATTTTTCCAAGGACCCCAAAGGTGCCCCGAGTGCCTGTGTGGATTTTACTCATTATTCAGACTAACCAGCTAGAAAAGACCATGGTAGCTCTTTTTGAGGGTGACTATACATCAAAATAATAATTAACAATAACCACATTAAAAAATACCAATAAAACTGTCAGGCTGGAGGATCAGGCCTTTAGTGTCCATTGTCCATTGGTCCATCTGTAATGTGGTTCACACACATGGTTTCAGAGAATCAACTGGTGCTGCACATTAATCTAGAAAGGGCTATAAAACCATTTTCAAATATTTGGAGGTCAATGTTTTAAAGTGAGAACGATTTTTCAGACGTTGTAAAAATCAATGACATGGCATGAATACTTGAAGTTGTTGTTGCTGCCAAAGATTGATCTTCAAACATCTGAAAAATGGGGTACTTAGTATTGCCCACATGTTTTGTTTTGTTTTGTGTCTCCTTGGCTTTTGCTCGGTTTTCCTAAATAAATAAAAAGCACAGTGAAGATTATATTTGCCTTATAATGAGACCCACTACCGAGGTCATTTTTTTTATTATATTTTATACACTGAAACCACACGTCTAAAAGATGGGGTACCATCTTTTGCACATAAATACCTATTTGTCTAGAAATAAATGTTTTCATACACTCAATATCTTATGCATCCTAATTTTAAGATTTATATATTTCAGTTACATATAAAACTTAAATCTGTTTGGATTACAAAGCTTTATCATAACTAGGCTAATGAACGTATGGGGGTATTTGTCTGTGGAATGGAAATGAAACAACTAAGATTTTTTTGTGTTTTTGTATTATTTTTTGTCATAATACCAATAAAGTTAATCTGTTTTAAATCCACGATTACAAATCTATGTATTTACCATTAATAAATCTAAACTATTTCAAATACTTAAGGAGCAGTGTGTGTATTCAATATACTGAAGTGTGAAGGATTAAAACATTAGGAAATAAAACAGTTTTTTTTTAACTCTTCTATGTGTCTTTGATCCACTGAGCCTTTTTGAAAATGTGTGTGAAATTAAACACGTTAATTTGCTTTAAACATATTTTTGGTTAATATGGGATGTTGTTCAGTGCTGAATGCAGTTAAGTGCACACAAGCACACCCAATGCACTTCATTAAGTGGACCTGCTCACCTCCTCATTGATGCAAACACCTGATCAATCAGATGACGGCAGCTCAGTCCATTTGTGTTGACCTGGGATGTTTCCTAAGCCACACACTTAATCTGCTACCAGTATGTGTTATGAACTGAACACTGGTGCAGCGATCATCTTTAACGCGCATCTAGCCACTGTAAAAGGAATTAGACTGCTCCATTCATGGTCGGCTTGTGGTTTTGGAAAGTGAAAAGTGTCCACATGATCGCCGTGATCAGTTTCCACTGCATTATAGGGTACATTATGTCGGTAGATGGTCAGTTGCAGGCTGGAATTAATACCGGCTGGGTTTTTGTTTTCACATAACATACCATAGCAACTGCACAATCCAGTTGTTAGTACGCTGCACACGACAAGTAGTAGAGTACGCATTTTTGAAATGGAGCATCAGAATCAGGAGGAGAGATCAGATTTTTGTCATTGGTCTTTTTCTGAAGCTGCTGCGATTGTCATGCTCAATTATCCTTAGGATTTATGGAAAACGGGCCAAAATATCTATATATGTGGATATGAATATGTAGATGCCAGAGGTCAAACAGGAGCAGCCAGGCTGGTTAGAGATGATAAAAATAACAGTAGCTCAAACTACCACTTGTTTCAACTAACAGATGCAGAATACCAGAATACACCTCGATTGGCCATAGCAACAGGAGACCTCACTGGTGGCACTCAAATCAGCTGTAAAGAGAAAACAAGACGACAAAGCTCACATCAGCTCACAAAAACAGGACAGAAGAACATTGGAAAAGTGCTGCCTGGTCTGAGTCTTGATTTGTGCTGCCACTTTTGGACATTAGGATCAGAATTTGGCATAACCATGAAAGCATGGATCCACCCAGGCTTGTATCAAGAGTTTATGCTGGTGGTGGTGGAATGATGGAGTCAGAAAATCTCCTGGCACTCTTTGGGCTCAGCATCATTTAGACACCATTTCAGTCCACCTGAAAACTGCTGCTGGGCATGTCCATGCCTCGATTGCCACCATTTACTCATCTTTTCAACTAGAGTATAAACAGATTTGTACTTCTGTGTAAAAAAAGATTCAAGTGAACCTTCTATCTGTGACGTGTCAGTGGCCAGTGAACTACTGTGCTGCCGTCACAGGAGTGGACCCAACATCACCGTGGTAACACCTGAAGGAGGAGAAGGGAGACAGACTGCAGAAGACAGACGATGCTAATGCAATTTAAATGATCCGGGTCAAAACGGAGAGGGTGAAGATGCTCGGAGTCCCCTGAGCAACCGAGGCACAGAGCAGCATAAGTAGGAGGTGGTCTAAGAGACACAGAGTTAAAGGCTTTATTAAAAAGGAAGCTCTTCAGCCTAACCTTAAATGTAGAGAAGGAGTCTGCCTCACAGACTGAGGCTGGGAGTTGTTTTCATAATAGAGGAGCCTGATAGCTGAAGGCTCTAGCACCCAGAGGTGCATTTGAAAAAGACAGCCGTAGGAAAATAAGCAAATATAGGGATTCTTTAAAAGTGTTTAAGATTATGCTATGTTAACAGCATTTAATTTTATCCCACAATACTTCATGGACATTAGTGTTAGATCTGCACCTAATGTATATAATAAATGTTGGAATGACATGGAAATAAGTGGGAGACGAAGCAGTTAAGGAGCACTTTGAATTATGATGTGTCACTCTCCTTTCTGTCAAAACTTCCACCGTCTGAGACTTCAGCGTCGACTGCTGCATATTTGCCTTTTCAGGTGCGGCAGCAGCAAAGCTCAATGAAAGACTGCATTTATCAGATGGCTGTTTGGCCTAAAATATCACAAATTTGACAGATTGCCATGAAAGTTTGATTTGTGCTGTGCCCAGAGCACAGATGCTAATGACTTTAGCGATCCCTGACATTTCGAAAATATCTCAACAGCTACTTGTTTGTCATAAAACATCAAGCACACTGGCTCAGCTGCTGCTGCTGTACATTATGCATTCTTTGCTTAGAAGACAGAGTCTCCTTAGAAACAGGATGTTATAGTATCTGATACAGCAGGAAAAACAACCTCATGTTAGTCCCTAAACAAATGCAGACAACAGGCAAGTATTCAGACAGGAAATGAGCTGTGAAAAGGTCTCACCCAACCTCACATTTCCAATGAGCCCGTTGTTATTGCAAAGCAAAAACTGATTTGCCTTCATGCTGTTGTTTATAGCTGTCTAATTTGGTTCCAGAATTATTGTGATGATACCACCAGAAGCACACCTGCTTCATTTTCCCTCACAAAGCTTGCTGAAGCACACAGATGTCTCCACAGAGTTTAGCTCATAGGACTGAATCAACTACCAATGGCGTTTGTGTATAAAAATATAACACACACACATTCAGTCTCTTGCTGCTCAGTTTGGGCTCCATACAAAGCACTTTAATACCAGAGAATTTTCAGCATAAGCAGTGTGAACATCAGCCACTGTTAGCAGAAAATCAAGAAACTGGTGCTCAGAGCATCTCCACCACAGCCAGGCTCTCCTCTTTTGCTTGCTTCTTTTAATTTAAAATGACAGTGTATTTACAGGTACTGCGTGTAGGTTCTGCTCCGACATTACTTCAGCGAGACAAGCTTGTTTGTTCACGACTCATTAACATACCACTGATACTGCCAGCAACTGGCATCAAGGATGTTTCAAAGTGTCTGTGAGCCGTGTGTGGCTGTACAGCTGGGAGCAGAGCAGTCTGCGCTGGACATGCATCTGCAAACAAATTCATTAGTTTCGCTGGCTCTTTGCTGCGGGGCTCATTTGTTGATGACTTGTCGTATTTTTTGTGCTTCTGCTGATTTTGTTCATGTGGAGACACAGATGCATACAAAGTCATTTACGATATTGAAAACGACAACTTAACAGTAGAACTTGTTAACTCCTCTCTCTCGGATTGCCTCTATGTGCTAAAACTTTGCCAAATGCTGACCTGAAGTGTTTGATGTGGACTTGGGTGCAGGCTAACATTTCAAATGTGAGATGACATTTGGGAAGATAATAAACTGAGATATTTGACTGAGCTTAAAGTTTCAGGCAATCTGGCCTTTTTGTAAAAGTAAAAAGTTAACCAAAACCTTGGCACAAACATATAAAGGAGTCCAAAGGTAAGCAGATAATAACCTTCAAAGTCCAATAAATTAACATGTTAGAAATCCATCCATTTTTTTCCTCTTCTAGGTCACAGTTGAGGTTGGAATTGGAGGTGGAATAATTTTATTTTTTCAAACAAGCTGTCTATAAAGAATGAATTATATTATCACAATTATTTCAAGAGAAGAGGTAATTTTTTTTTAATCATTACAACTTTATGGTCAACATTGTGCCATTGCCCATAAGATTCTTAAACGTATGCTCTTAATGTAAGATGTTAAAATACCCTCTAAATAAATTAGGAGTCTGGCTATTTCCCCTGTAGCAGGATTTAAGCAAAGTTAGGTGAGCCTTCCAAGCCATAAAAAAAGCGTTTGGCTCTAATTTTTCTGACTGTCTGCATTTCCATTCTCTTCATATATGATCATATTTCCCAATAAGCCTCCATTTAGCCTTTTCTGGCTACGCACAGCACCAGTTATTCTCCCCTCTCATTTGTTCATCCTCCTCTCCCAGTGCGGCGTGAAGGGCACAGAGGACTGCCAGCCTGGTCCTCATTATAACAATATGTGCGATACCTTTTACAGTTGTCAGTTTGAGGGGGTAAATCTGGCCACATTGCCCCTTCTGGCGGGAGCCCTGTCACATCAATGAGCAGCGCCTCTTTCTGATTTGCTGTCGCCCGTGGTTACAGTCTGATTCTAATCTGTGCCCATGCCCCTCTGCGACGAGATAATTAAAGAAAAAAAAAAAAAACCTTTTACAAGTTACAGTATTTGCTTTGTAAAGTTTCTTTTTCTCTTCTATTTGCTTGACAGGTATCACGGTTTTGACATGCACTCACAGCGGATTGTAACATAATGATGTTTGCAATGGTGGGAATGCGGAGAAAAGTGGCAGCTTTTCCCTTCAAATCTTTGGAGATAATTACAGTGTTTACCAGCAAATTGTCAATTCATATACCTGACATTTCAAGCTTAGTCAGTTGAGGGACTCGTTAACAGTTGGGAAATCTTATTATTGTTTGCTGTAAGCTTCACTGATTATGAAATCACAGAGGATTATAGAAAAGTGTTCATTAGAATGTCAGTAAATGTTAATTGCATCCAGTGGGAAGAGATACATTGGAGATGAGATGAAAATACTACAAATTCAGTCCATAAAACAATGACACAGTCCTGACAGGCCTCATAACCAACACTGTATATCAGTTTATTGATCCATCGATAGCCCCGTCTGCATGCTTCTTCAATTTACTGGATTGTGCATCACCGTCATGCACATAAGTTATCAGTCAGGTGCATACACACATACACACACTTTATATACCCTCTGTGCACGGACACACAGACGAAGTGAGTAGCATATTTCACCAGCAGAAGGGAAAAAATGCTCTACAACAAAAATGTCAAGGTGTTTTAAGGAAGAAATATGCCTCAGCAAACAACTGCAATTGATGAAATGTGACCTTGACTCCTCTTTTTTTATTATTTCTTTGTTGCATCGGAATAAGAAATGGTGCTGGGTCAGGAAAAAAGAGGAAAGGGGGGTTTGAGAGAAAGAAAATTGAGGAATGATGAGGAGCTATTTTTATGGTTATTAAAATCAGTTGTCAGGGGAATGGAATAAAAATGAGTTTTAAATGCGACGCTGTATGCATGAGTCACTTCATAACTCTGAGAGGCATCCAACAACTGACACAGATCATTTTCTGTTTATAATAACTCTTACTAATTACATTCAGGGATCGATAAAAACCTGCGAATCGAATAGAACTGTTCTTTTAGTGCAAATTTATAGCACAGATGTGTGTTTGTGTGGAGCATTCCTGCTGGTGGGAGGAGTTAATTGTGCTGAGAAATGACAATGCGTTTGATCATTTAAACAGCCCACACAGCAATTGACCTATCATGGCAGGTTTCAGAGAGTAAAATGAGAACAGAAACTGGAGTTAATTACGTGCTGATCCTCGCAGGAACATTTTACCTCATGATGTTTCTTTTTCATTACAGGAGCAGCGTTTGTGCTCTTAGTTAACCCAGAGAGTCAGATATTTACTTGGTGGACTTAGAGAGGACCGCATATTTGTTTATATATATATTTAACCAGGGATGAACTGAGGATTTAGAGACAGAAAAGCAAAAAAAAAAAAAAAAAAATCAAAATAATGAATGCAAATAGAAAAATAAAAAGGCATATTTGAAATTTTAATTGTACTAATAATAATATTAATGATACAAGGATGCATCCACCACCTGCAGACTGCTATCCCAGCATGCAACAGCAGAGAGGATTGCACCTCAGCCTCATAAAACATCCTGAGCATCATTTGGACAGAGGCTGAATGACCTCAGCTGCCTCAGAACACACAGACAGCTCTGGCCTTTATTGAAGAGGTCATTGGTATTCTTGGCCCAGTCCAGTTTATTGTCAGCATGCACACCAACATATTCGTAGTCAGCCACCTATCAGAAGGAAGCAGGGCTCAGCGGAGTCCTCGGCCCCCTCCAGTCCACAGCAATTCCTCAGTCGTTGCCATGTGAGATGTTTGTGATCATAACGTTTAAGAGCTTTTTGAACGTAGAGAGGGACGACTCTGCTCTTGTAGCTACCATGTATCTTGTGTGAGTAGGGGGAGAGCCAAAGTTGTCGGTATTGTTTGGTGTTTTATTTTATTGTTTAATAAATCTTGAAAGTGCCTGAAAACTGCTTGAACTTGACCTGTAAAAAGAGGATGGATTTTCTCGGGCGTTTCATGTCGTCATTTCATCAACTTTCCACAGGGTTAGGGTTAGGACCCCGTCTCTGTGGCATATACACCACCACTTCTCATATCACTGCTATGAAGATGATACACAAGATGACTGTACCTGGGCAGCAGATGAAGTAACCCACATTTTGGAGAAATCCCAATAATCTTTTAAGACTTTGTTTAATTTTCTGTCTCATTATTTCACATTTATTACAGTCATGTTATCCCTTTCTTTTAACATCATCAACTGATTTTTATTTTCTTGTGTTTTATCTCCACTGTTAGTTACACTGACACATGACCTTTCTCATCCACAGACTCATTTTGTCTGATCTCCATTTTTCACTTTCCTCTCCCCGCTTGTGTCTGTCATTTTTTTTCAGGCTTTTCACTCCCATCTATACACATTTTTCCAAATAACTCCATTAGATTGCCAAACCCCTATGCCCTTTCTCTCCTATCAACCATCTCTTCCCCCAACAAAAATGGTACCTGTTTGTCTGTGGTTTACCCTTTTCTTCCTCTGCTCTCTGCGTCTGAGCGCTCCCCCATTTTCATTCCAGTCTCCTTCCTCCACAGGACCGGGGCCCTATAGCTCATGAAAGAGTCATCAGTGGTGCATAGCTCTTAATAATAGCTAATCTGTTTAAGCAGCCGCCAAAAAGGTCATGGCATCAGCTAGCGAGGAACAGAGGGAGGGAGAAGGAGTGGTGCAGAATAGAGGATTTCGAGGTAAGAATGAAAGGCCAGGAGAACAGAAGGAAGGACATGCCGCTGGAGAACGTTCATTATATTGGACATATAATATTTTCCTCATATAAAGTTTCACAACTTAGCATTATAACTGTGAAAACGGCATGTAATGGTGCACAGAACTTATGTTTAGAGTGCAAACCTTTGGTACAAGATCTCAACTGAATTGTCATGAATCCAGCTTCGGTTCAATGGGAAAGTGATTTGTGAACACTTAAAGCCATCACATCCTATTATGGCCCCTGCAAATTCTCTCATAATGACTGTAAGAAGACATGCAATGGCAAAATCAATCATAGATCCATGCACTTATTGAGAAGCCATCAGAGGCAGGAGGAAAGTGGAGGGGGTGGGAGGTCAAGGGGGTGGGGGGGATCAATATGATGTAGCAACAGTGAAACACATTCCACGGTAAGCTGGCAGAAGGCAGGCCAGGTCCATCGAATGGTGGAGGCAGAAAAGGAACAATAGTGCAGCTGCTGATGAGATGGACATTTTCTGTGACGAACAGGCTCAGTCAATATCCTTAAAAATAAAACAGCTGAGTCGCGTGGATTCACTGTTTGCATGTGTATGATTCTATGTGACAAGGCACCAGCGTCCAGGTGGAGTTTTGGTAGCTTTTCACTTTAGCTCATATTCATTATTGTTTATTATGTTTCCTCAAATTAAATGTAATGTTACACAAAACCAGAGAAATGTCAGAAAGGGCAGGCACAAATAAATAAATAGTTGATTAGTGACTAAACAATCTGTTGTAGTAAATCCAGTCAGCCAGTGAAAAGAAACTCTTCCCACAACCAGTTGGCAGCAACACAAGTGTCTGTTTCACACAGAAAAGCTTTACATGCCACTGCTTACTCATCTTAAATTGAAGAAATACCCTCCAGTTCTGATGTACATTATGTCACTACTACACTGGTAATTTCATAGATAAGACTAAACAAATTAAATTAGAAAAATGTTAATGAAATTGATATTGACATTGACTTTTAATTTTTTTCTTGCATATGCTATGGGAGTCAAGAAATTTAATGTTTTCTCTCGTCAATTACGTTTAATCGGGTAATATAAAACATTTTTGCATGTTAGGCACTAATACATTCCACCGCGAAAAGCTTTTACCATTTTTAAATGGGGTGATGTTGGGTCCTACCATGGAGATGTTTGGTCCTACCATGGAGATGTTGGGTCCTACCATGGTGATGCTGGGACCTACAATGGTGATTCTGGGTCCAACCATGGAGATGATGGATCTTACCATGGCGATGCTGGGACCTACTATGGTGATTCTGGGACCTTTATGATGATGTTGGGTCCTACCATGGTGATGTTGGGTCCTATCATGGCGATAATGGGTCCTACCATGGTGATCTTGGGTCTTACCATGGTGATGCTGGGACCTACTGTGGCGATGTTGGGTCCTACCTGGCAATGTTGGGTCCTACCATGGTGATGATGGGTCCTGCCATGGTGATGATGGGTCCTGCCATGGTGATGCTGGGTCCTACCATGGTGATGTTGTGTTCTAACATGGTGATGATGGGTCCTACTATGATGCCAATGCAGTAGTTCAGTGGTTAGTACTGACACTTCACAGCTAGAAGGTTCAGATGGTTTCAGTTGGTTTTTCTGTGTGGGGTTTGTATGTCTTCCCTGTGTCTGTTTACCCTGAGTGCTCCTACCCCAAAGACCTGCTGTTTAGGTTAACTGGTAGCACAAAATCTTGACTCCATACCATTTAAATAAACTATAATATAATTGATTTACAGGAGTAATCATAGGAATAAGTTGGACAGTTAAATAAATCAATCTAGTTCATGTTTGTGACAGTGCTTACACTATAAAGGCACCTTGAGTGGTCCCTGGACTAGAAAGGCACTGATATAAGTTGTTTTTTTACATCACGAGTCCTGGATTTTGGATTTGTTGCCGATATCAGCCTAAACGGCCATTTCTGTCTTTGGTCCAGAGCACAAGGCACCCATTTCCACCAAAAATGATCTGGAATACAGATTCTTCTGATTACAACATGTTTCAACTGTGTGACGGTTTAAAAGAGATGCCTCAGACCCCAGAAAAGTTTTAAGAGGCCATTGTTAAAGGTTGTCTCTTTGTCTAGAAGATCAATGTATTGCACACTGTAATTAAGCCTAATTGGCCCTTAGCCTGTTTCATAATAGAAATCATAAAAAAGTGATCACAAAGGAGACCAAAAAGCATATGATTTGGTACACTGAAGTGAACATGTATAAAACATAAACGTGTGTATTAACATGATTTTAAGCACTCGGCTGCCAATAAAAAACAAAACAATTTTAAATGGCTGCTTTCGTCAATGCAATGAATTGACTCCCTGATGTTCAGTGATGTGGTCAATATACAGCTGAGCCACAGAGACACAAGCAGATATGAGCTTTAAACAGAAGCCCAACCTGGAGACCACTGAATACAATAGACTAAAAACAAGACTCATTACCTTAGCAACATCGTTATATAATAATATAACAGCTTTGCAAAGGTATAAGGTATCTAACTGATACCAAACAGCTTTGGTGTCGGTTAGATGCCTTGCTGTCAGTTGTAAGATCTACATTTGAAGAAGTCTTCAGAATTATGAGTCATACTGAAGCCTGCACTGAATTTAAATGCTGCAAATTATGTTAATTGTGTTCTTAAATACTGTGATTTTCACTGTCAATTCTGAAACTGTAAGCTGTTGGAAAATAGCTTATTTGGGTACTTCCTCTGTTTCCTTGAACCGGCCTATAGAAACGCAAGTTGCACTAATCTGTGATTCTAAATTGTAAAGAGGAGAATGTGAAGTCATGTGTAAACCCTCCGTAGAGGTTCAGGTACCGTGGGACAATGATCACCACTATGCAGCTGCTTTTCAAGATAGTATTTTATTGATAAGGCATTTTCCAACGCACACATGACACATCTTTCCAGTTCAAACCATCCTCCTCCCTGCTGCTGCGCCATCACTAAAAAAGAAGGAGACTGATTGATCATGTGGTCCAAGTGTGTCCTCCGTCTCCCATTGGTGCCACTCCCAGAGCCACTGAATCACCTCCCCTCTGCAGCTGTGCAGAACCACACCCCGCCGCCACACCCTCTTAGCACCACATTCCAAACTGCCTGTACACAAACTAAAAGTGTTGTAAAATGCTGTAAAACATGAGGCAGAATTTATAGGAGCAACAAAGTTTGTGAACCCTTGGGAATTAATTGAGTTTCTGCACCTCCCATGCACTGTGACCCAATCTGTCATCTAAAAGTCACAAAAGCAGACAAACACAATTTTTATAAGTTGATGAGACACAAACTATTAGAAGTTCTTATATCGTCACTAAACAATAGAGTAATGACTTCAAAAAAAGACAACTGGACTTACACATCTGAAGTCCAGTTACTGAAATGTGCCTTGAGGTGTAGTTTAGAGTTCATTTTATTCATAAAGAAATGCTCAGACATTTTAAGTTTCCAGTTCATAAGATCTTCTAATCTTCTAATGTGAGCTATACCTTCCAAAATGAGATCTCTGAAGACATGCAGTCAAGTGTAGGTGATCCGCTTAAGGCTAAAAATATAAAGAAGTCATCTGAAGGTTTTAAGTCATCCAGGAGTCTGCAGTTGCTGCTCAGTCAAAATGACGAGAATATTTACAGCTAAAGGCTTGAAGACATCACTGGAACTGCATAACTTCTGTTCACGAGTCTGTCGTACGTAAGTTATTGAGCAAGCAGGGTGTCCGTGACAGACGACCACGGAGGAAACTGTTAAAATAAATGAAAACACCGCTGTGCAGCTGAGGTTCATCTAAGAATCACCTTAGGGATCTTCAACGCTGGGAACTGGGAAAAGAAAAGTTTAATTGTTTGGGGAAAAAAGAAGAAAATAAACAATGTTTATGAGAATATCGTTGACAATAATGTCAGAGTGGCGGTCTGCCAGCTGAAGCTTAGTCGACGTTGAGTGATGCAGCAGGACAATGACCCTAATCATTGAAGTAAATCCACCACAGAATGGCTGCAGAAAAAGAAAATCCGCCTTTTGGAGTGGCCCAGTCTGAGTTTAGACCTTAGACCCACAGCAACGTTGTTGAATGACTTCAGCAGAACCATTAAGACCAGACATCCTACAAAAGTTCTCGGGAAAGAAGTGAATGGTCCAAAATGTCTCCTGAACCAGAGATAGTGATGCACTCAGTTAGAAGGAGGTTAGACCAGCTGCTAATTCAAATGATTTACTGACCTTTTCTTCAAGCAGTATGATTGTTTAAATGAAATATATCTGAAAAAAAAACAAAAATAACAATAATTTATTGGGTTTTTTTAGACCATAAAATGGAGTTGCATCATGGCAACAATTGGAAAAAAAAGGTGCATAAATACTTTTTAAAGTATGATTATGACTAATGCTGTTTAAAGAAAACAGAAAAAAATAGTTTTGAAAAAGATAATTAATACTTTTTATAGCTTGCTTTTCTTAAACACATTTATGTTTTAAAGGGTCTTTAACATGCACATTTAAGAAATTTGACATCACAAAAAAATGCATATTTATATAAAGTTGCTGCTAATCTTTCAAGCATACCAGGTTGTGATAATCAAACCATAAATAACCCAGTTTACATAAAGCATATTGAATCTATATCAATTACTGTGTTTTTAGACGAAAAAAAAAGAAGAAAAAAAAACAATAATTATTATATGACTGATGAGGACTTAGGCTGGTCTAAAGAAATTTAAAAAGTTCTGAATAAATACATTTTTATGTTTTTGGTTGTTTTTTGTTATGTGTACATTTATGTGCAAAAGGACTTTAATGTAACCTTTTTTGAAAGATAAATGCAGACACAAGAAATTATATTTATTTGAGTGTTATCAGCTTAAGCACATTGTGTTTTCCTTATTTATTGCTTAAGTTCAGATAAACATTTAATGGTGAATGGATGCTGCTTTTTATCACTAGAACAAGAAGAAATTAATACAAAATGTCGCTGTCCACAGCGGTTAACCACTGCTTTAAAATAACTCTTTGGTTGATGCATAAAAGGTTATTGTAATCGCCTATTCAAGTATGGAATGGAACGAGATTTATACTTGTTTTATCTTACATGAAGAACTCATCAACCTTCAATAATGTAATCCGTCTTTGCTTTGTGTCATTAAACGAGTCATTTGCTTCCCATCTTCTTTTGACCCATTAATGGTAAACTATGACTCTAATGATATCGGAAGGCTCAGGCCAGTCGAAACATGTGGTGTATTGAATTTAGGACCAAGATTTAGAAATGAACATTTGTCTTTCATTCCGATAGGATTCATTAGTTGCTATTGAAAATAAGCATGGCGGTTTCACCGCCTCAGCTCCCTCACCTCTGAGACATCTTTGAATTCTTCGGAGCAGGTGGACTTCCCACTCACCAACACAAAAACCAAAAAGACAAAAAGCCACTTCAGTACTCAACGACTTGCAGCCCCTTCGGGACTTAGAGGATTAGTCAGGAGTGAGGGAGCGAGAAGAGACACGGACTCAAGAGTGAAAGACATAAAAAGAAAAGTAAGAGGGAGAGAGATTGGCTTCCCCTTTCTATTCCCATTGTGGGCCATGGGCCGTGCTGTCTGAATAGCTATGCTAATAGGCAGCTGAAAGTACGAGGAGATAACACAAAACCCACTTGACTTCCTGACACCCGCTCGAGTGGGGACAGCGTTTTCCATTGCTTGTTGTTATTCATGGGACCTGAAAGTAGCCTGCCTGTCAGCCTTTGGTCGGACGCTTATTTTGTCTTCAGTGTGAAATGGTCGTGCATAAAGTAAATTCTGGTGGGATAAGTATTAATTATCATTTAAATGCTTGTAGGAATAGGGAAGGCAGGGCAGATTAGGGGCCTGATGTGGATCCCTGTCAGGAGGTCAGCAACTGGTGAGACTTAATCATCGACAGCAGCTGCTGGGACCCAACAAATAACTGATTTTTAGCATGTCAGCAACTCACGCCGTCATGTAAAGCTCTAAAAGATGATGGTGGCTAAGAAGAACCGCCGGTACAATTATCAACAACTCCAAAATCAGAAGCTGTTGGGATGACATGGAAAATGGAAAAAATTGTGAAAAAAATTTAATTCGAAAAGTCACCACCTCCGATTTATTTCAGCAATTCTGAGCAGAGTGAAAGTCAGTTTACACAAAATCTATTTGAGGGAATAAATTTTTCAAATGCCTGTTGTGGTTTATGTCGGAATGTGAAGCATTATATGTTATGTCATTATATACTTGCATTCACATCCACTTGCGTACACGAGTTGCTGCATTGTGAACGTTTCTTGCTTCTGTGCAATGTGAGCAGTACATGTAGTACCGGAGGTCTCCACATGAGGGCAGGATGTAGAGCCAAAGTCCAAAATACAACTGTTCACAAGAAACTAGATAGAAGAAGTTATTCTTTTGTTTTTGTTGCATCACAAGCTGAAAAAACAACACCAACATCAGTAGAGATGTTACGTTAGACCATAAAATGTATATAAAGGCCGTAACTGCAGAAGAGCTTCGTGACAGTTAGCTAGTGGTCGACTGTTGCTCTGTGTGAGTGTTGGACGACATGCACGACTGATGTGCAAAGTGATTTTTTTCATGAAATCTCAAATTTCACATAATTTCAGACTTTCATCATAAAACTGATGCTTTTGTACTAAAAATCACATTTTTTTCTTGTAAAATCATGAATGGAAAAAAAAAATATTCATTAACAAAAACAATTCAAAGTTATGCAAAAAAGAAAATTCCCTTTATTGTAAAAAGATGAATTCGAATTTCACAGAATTGCAAAATTGACGTGTACGAATATCACATTTTCTTGTAAAATCAAAAATAATAATAGTTGATTTTTTTGTGAAAAGCAAATTTTGTTGTAAAATTGCAAACTTTACAAGATCAAGTATTTTTTTTGAAACAACCAAGACTTTTAATCAATCACAAATGACTTTTTTAACTTAAAATTATTTTTATGAATAAAATCAACTTTTTGTAACATTTTGACATATAATTGTAACTAATGAAATTGCAAATCTTCCACTTTTTGTCTCAAAAACATTTTTTTTGTTCAACTTTTGTTATATAAAAAAAAGGTAATTTTACAAAAATCCCATGTTTTGACAAAAGTGAGCAACTTTTTGTTGTAAAATCTTTTGCAAACATTTGCTTTATCATGACTCTTTTTTGACGTAAAAACTGAATCAAACTGGCTGTTACATTGAAACGTCCTCATAAATGTTCTAGTTGTAGGTATATAATTGTCTGTGAGCTTGTGGGCCAGATGAAATGAAGTGAGCTGGATTTGGCACGAGGCCCTGAACTCAACGGTTTGGACATTGAAACTCCAGTAACGGAGTTCCTGGAATGGTTTCATCGTTGATGAGCATAGTTTTCAAACAGATCAATGATTTTCTCACTTATTCGTCAACAACAGAGGTCCTCTGCTCACATCTGCTCTGCTAACACTCTTTCATGAGTACTGTTTTAGAATTAAGTCACGTGACTTCATCCATCTCAAATTATTCTATTTTTCCTCTTCCTCCTCCTTACCAGCTTCTGCTGAAATGTGTGGGAAACCTGGCATGAAAAAAGAATGCACATTTACAGAGGAAATTAAGCTGATGAAGAAAATAAAAGTGAAACATCTTTGGTTCACACTGTCTGCAAAGAAACAGAAGCTAAAATATATGCAGGAATCACAGTTTGTTTCCTTTTCATGTAAACCCATCTTTGTTCTGATTTGGGGTTGCATGGCGACTTTGTGGCTTCACAGCAGGCAAACAAATATATATACATATATTATATTAAATCAAAATTTTAAAAAAGTCAGTGAGACAGAAGAAAACCCTAAGCTTTATTCAAACCAAAGAATCTTCCAAAACCTCCTCATTACTATGAGCCTACAGAAAGCTCTTTGAAAAGAAAAAAAAAACCCTTCTAAACAGAGAACATGCACACAAGCCAAGACGAATGTATCAAAAAGCACAGCAAGGTGTTACCATGGCGAAGGGCTTTTAGTGGCATCTTAAAGGGACAAGTTGTACTTCCACAGGCTGTGGTGGGGGATTTCTCTTTTCAAGAAACTCTGTTCTTCACATTTCATAATGTACAATCAATGAATTAGTGTTAATTTATGTACGCTGTAATTATGAGTCTTCCATTTCTGCAAGTATGTGCAACACAGTTTCGAGTTTCATATTTAGTGAAAGACAAAAACGTTTTCTGCTAAAACTCCAAACACTGATCACAATCCAGCATGTCATTTTCAAGATTTTGTCTCAAGTGGCCTTTTATTATTAAAGTGCAAAGGCACGTAATTGGGGAGGTAAGGGGAAGACCAAGAGGCAGCTGACCCACCTCTGGGTTCAACCTCATCCAGGAAGTATGTTTTGTTGCAGTTCCTCCACTGACCACTGGGTGCTGGTTCCAACACAGAGCAAATCCCCATTGACCCCCATGTTAGAAGTTCCCAGTTTTATGCTAATATATATGTATATGTATTTATATCTGTGCTTCCATACATTTTTTTTTTTGCTACATTTTTGTTAACCTCAAATCCCGAATGTTTCCCTGGAGTATAACTGCATGCATTTCCATCCTCTGACCTTCCAAACACATACTATGCCATACATACATATATATTTATTTTTCATTTAATTTTGGTTATGACATTGAAAATGTAGCTTTTATAGTCGGTGGTGGGAAACCACACTGTCTAAATGTACACAAATTTTTCTATTAGACCTATTTACACATATAACAAATAAAAATAAGTTTCAAATGCATCTTTTTCAGATGTAGAAATGAGTGACCTCAATTTGGGGTTCCTTTAAATCTAAAAGTCACAAACATCTGACAGTTTTACGCTGTATAGAAAATAGAATAAACAGCCAAAACCTTTGACACTATGACTGTGTTAAACTAGCAGCTACAAATGTTGCCATGCTTATATTTTTCTTCTTGTCATCAAAAGATGCATCCAGACATATAATTCTAATTATATCAGTAGTTGTAGACCCTTTTAAAAAATGTGTAAAAAGTATTTCTGCTAAGTATTTTACTTATTTCTTTTTGTACAAGTTTGAGGCAGACATCTTCCAGGTCATGTGACCATTCACACTAGTTACATGACAATGAAGCAGTAAAGGAAGAAACCTATTATTTATTTATTTATTTAAAAAACTGATTTAGCTGCCCAAAGCCAAAACAACACAATGACTGGCACCAATTGTTGCAACTGTGATTAAACAGCTTTTGCAATAAAGCTGACCGACCAATCACGCTGTGCAGCTCGAGGAAAAACAATTGATAAAGGCTCTCTGTACAAATCTATGGGTCACGTCACCAAAGACTTTGTCCAGTATTTTACAGTTAATGAGCAAGTCGGGCAGCAGAGGTTCAGAGTCGAACCAGCGACCACTGCAGAAGTGTGTCATTTTTAATGAAGACTTGTTACGTGGTGATGTGTGGTGGAAGAGATAATCCTGATGTGTAAGTGTCTCCCAGAGTGACACGGACTGGCCAGTTGAGTTGATGAAAGGAAAAGTGATGGTCCCTGATTAAAGGGGAAGTTTTGTCCCACATCTTTTGGGCTGTGACAGCTGAAGACAGCAGCTTGATGCCATAAAGGAGGACTCACAGGGAGCAGTAATGAGAAGAACCCCTGTCTTCGCACAGATTGAGGCGAAAATATATTCCTTTTCCACTTCGTAAATCACGACAAGTGTGTTTGATCAACACTCAGACAGCTTCCTGCTTCTTTGCACATTAGGCTTAAATCAATGATTTGTGACACAGTTTCTTTTTTCCTTTATTCTTTAAATGCATTCAAAGAGTTTAAATTCCAAGTTTCAGACCATTCATTTAGTTGAGAGTCACCGAAATGTTATTATAATGTTGTTTTGCAGTGCCGGTGTTTCATTGCCTCTGGACATCCTGTTCAGGAGCTCCACGTAAATAAAAGTAAAGAAAAAAATGCATCAGCCAAGGCATGAAATTGCTCCACTAAAGTAAAGTCTCTTAAATGTTGTTGCATTTCAAGTAACAGATGGTGTTGTCAGTTCGCCCTCAATCACAGCGTTACACTGGTGCCGAACACTCAGAAATTAGTCAAAGACAAAAAAAAAGAAAAAATGAAAGGAATCTCAGCTAGCTCGTTGAAAGACTTGTGGGTACAAAATACACCCTTGTTCGTTTAAATTGTGATGATAATTACTGGTGCATGTTGAGCTCATTGTATGGTAAAAGTAATTTGCATCCACTCTAACTCAGGCTGTTGTGGCAGCCCCCTGAGAATCAAAGGTTGATTAATGCATCCAACCACAATTCCACAGCTGTTCAGACTGGCTTTTGTTAGCGTTTGCGTGTGTGTGTGTGTGCGCGCGTGTGTGTGTGTGTGTGAGAGAGAGAGAGACACTTTTTTGCTTGGCTACCTGCACACTGTGCAGTGATGCATACCTGTCTTTGCACTTTTGATTTGCTCGTGTCAAACTTAACATAAGCTCCTGCATTTATTAACGCCTCTACAAAAGCTTTTCTCGACTCTCGCAGAAACAAGTCATAAACATTAAGACATCAGACTCATTATCCTGCAGTGGACTTAAAGGCGATATTTTATTTTTTTTATTTTTATGCATTAAAATAATAAACGTATGATGGGATTTTGTGAGCTGGAAAACTTTTTCTCTTTGTAATTCAGCCAGACGCTATCAGTCACTACCAAGTCAATACAAAATAACACACTGAGTAGAGGATAAAAATGTCTACACCCCCAAAATTACAAATGCAAAAAAAAAAATAAAATAAAAATAGACTACTTGTTCCATCAGGATGGAAACACATCTGATCTGTACTGTGTGGTCTTAAACTTCTGGCTTTAAATGTCAGATGAAGCTCTTGCTTGCTCCTTTGTGATGTCATACAGAGCCAAAGTTAATCTACAATCCTGACATGAACTGAAATTAAACGTATGAGATGAATGTGGTTTCAACTCACCACCTCCCCACCTGCGTCGCCAGTTTCCCGTCTCCAAAATGTTGGTACGTAAGGTTCAAAGTGACGTTCTTTCAGGCTCTGCAGGGTTCATAAACGAGCGCCCACATCATGGATAATTCACCGTAACCGCTTTTCTGCTTTTCACTGTGTTGCTGGATGAGGGAAAATAATTCGGTGTAGTTCAGGATGAACCTGGAACATGACCAAATATGAACCTGAAAGGGTTTTTAAAACTATGAATACCCTTATTTGAGTAGAATAACTGACCTCAACCTCAGTGACTCTGCTTTAAGTGAAGATCTGTCAAAAAGTATTTCAGCACCTCTGAAATATTTCTGAATGCTTTCAGTGCCCCAAAGGTAGCTCATGGAAAATAAGGTGTATAAAAATCCTGCACTTGTCAGATTAACTTAGTCAATATTCCATTAATGCCATTCATCTAATTTTCAGTTTGAAACTACTCGCTGTGAAAATGAATCTGCTGCCACTCAAAATTCTTGCGCTTTATTTTTTTTAAGGTTCTGAGCCAACAAAAGGTGACTAGAGATGTGAGAGATGTGGGTTTTACTTGAGGTGGTTTGCAAAGTTTGACAGACTCAATGAGTGTTTCAAGATTCCTTTTTTAATCTTGAATTTGGCAAAATATTATTAATTTAAAAGCGGTCCCTCGGCCAAAGTTTAGCCTGAAAAAAATTCTGGTTTGTCTGACTGGAACTTTATGCAAAATTCTTTTTATGAATTATATGCAAGCTCAACCCCCAAAGATACATATTTCACCAATGAGGAATGTTGTTACTCTATGTCTCTAATAAGGATTAAATATTCAAGGTGCTTTCTTGATGTCGAACTACAGTTGGCTTGAAAGGAAGTGGAACTTTAGACTATTACATGTGTTTGTGGGATGCTTCAGGTGCTTCAGGATTAAAAAAAAGTGATCAAATAGAGGAACAAGAAAAAAAAAAAACTTCTCCTAAATGCAAATTAAACCTAAAGTGAAATATGTGCCTTTTAATATCATAAATCAGAGTGACGCTGTTCTCAGAACAGACAGTTATCCAGACAGAGAATATCCTCCACTGAACTTGAATTCTTGCAATGAAATATTCATCGACTATGCTAATGCTGTCTGCAAGAGAATCTTGGAAAACGTGTTTACCATTCTGGATCCAGTTTCCTTTCCTTTTCTTTCTACCCAACTCTAATGAATGAAATGATGTTTTTAATGCTTCCATGGTGATGAGCGGACCATACTCTTAACATCTTACACGGAGGTGGGCAAAATCAATCAGGGTGACTGGGAGAGAACCACTACCTCGCGCCTTAATTTTCCTGCCAAATGCCATTTCCAAACAGCTGAGAAGTCTGACTATCACTCCATTGTGTCGAGAAAATGCATTTCACCTGAAGACCTGTGGCGCGAAAGAGATGCATGGTGGCGGAGAAATGTAGGACGGAGCAGAAAGCAGGGGAGAAAGAGGTGGTGGTGGGGGTAAAATGGAAATGTCGCAGAGGCACAATGGAACTATATAAATCTGAGCGGGCACATTTGATCATGGGCCTCTGACAGAAACAGGGATGGAAAATGTAGGCGAGGGAGGTGGATGTAGAGGCGAGGAAGTGTAACACCATGATGTGACCAGCTTCAGATGCTTTGTGATTTTGTGCACGTCCAGAATGCCAGCTCTTTGTCACGCCAAAGTACAGCAGTGGCAAGGGTGTAGCGCTGTGATATTTGCAGCCTGCTGTGGTGACACATGTAGTTGCTTTAGGCCATACAGGTTTAGTTAGAGGCTGACTCATGGTCATGATGTAGTGTCTAAGGCGTTGATAGCTTTAAGACGTATGGGCTGGTATTTGCAGACATTGGCCGCCATTTCCTGGTCCGGATTAAAATCCATTCCCAAAGGAGAGTTCTGGATTGATTGTGTTTTTAGGTTGGGGGCAGTTCAAAGCCAATACTTTCACACAAATGTGGTGTAACAAAGAGTCCAACCTCAACAAAATGAACTCCTCTTATGAGATTTATTGACAAAGTTCTTGCCTGCTAGGGTTCACTTTACAAGCAGGTAAACTGCACTTTATTGAAAGCAAAATCCACAGCTGGAGTTGACTCCAACATGTTTAAGCTCCAACTCTGCCTTACATGTTGGAATTTTGCTCCTTATTTAAGGTTTCATATGATTTGATATCGTGGGGTAAACCTACTTATGAGGACCCCCAACCATCGCGTAACTCAGAGGGTTCACCTCCTTTTTCCTCATCAAATATTTTTCTATCTTTGGCTTTGAAACCATCCTGCCCCCATGTATGATTTTACTAGCCAGCGCTAGTTTGTAGCTGTAATTTGTTCAGCTCACGCTAGAAGGTGAAGAGTGGAAAAATTTTAAACTTTCCAGCCATTAACAGGAAATATGCTGCCACCACAACACATGAGTTCCACAACTCAGTTAATATGAAAGCGAATAGACAGAAAGCCTGAGGACGAGGTATGGCCAACGACAGGAAAACCCGATTTATCAAAAAAGAAATATGTTAGTGGCGTGTTTGGTGGGACATGTCAGGTAGGAAACTTTTTTTTTTTTTCCTAAGTCTTTGTGTCTCTTTGTGACCTTTATTATTGAAGTGCAAAGAGAGGAAACTGGGGCAGACCAGGAGTAACAGGCTGGGAGTTGTACCTGCAACCAGTGCAGTGAATGATAGCCTCTGGATATGGGCTGCAGCTCAACCCACTGTGTACAGTATCTGGCAGCCCAGGGTATACAATATTAAAGTTTCTGTTGCAATACCACTGCCAATCGAATGATAGCAGTGTGGTGGAGATTTTTTGTACTGTCTGAGGTTGTGTCATTCTAACTCCACACACTAGGCAGATATGACAGGGACATTACTTATGATACTTCAGATGTTTTGTCTGAGATATTCTGTTCCTGTGTCCTTAAAACGATTGTGTGACCATCAATCTTTGTCATTCCTGCATTTCCTTCTGATATGTACGTGTGACCCTTTGCATGCAATAAAATTCACTGAAGTCTAATCAGTGCCAAGTTGTCATTGTTTAAGTCTTTTTTCTCAGTCTTATTTAGAGTCTCGTCACCTTGTGTCGTTAAAACACATAAGTATTTATATAGAAGTATGTCATATCAAGAGGCAGCATATCATGATAAATGTTATGTGTCAGCTCTATTGGAACCAACCCTCCACCTCTCCATCCTGTTAGGGGCTGGGATTTGGACCCAAGTGCAGTACAACGTCCAGAAGTGATTTGAATGAGCTTTATTGATAAAGTTCTTAGCAGACAGATAATCCAGCAGGTACCGGGAAGCAGGGC
>JBAMYA010000001.1:15548464-15570209 GCA_037176975.1 Arrhamphus sclerolepis | reverse complement strand
CATACAATATACATATGTACATGTGTGTGTGTGTGTGTAACAAAATCTACCTTTGAACCAATTCACCAATTTTACCCTGTTGCAGAATTTCTTAGAATGAGATTTAAATTTGAGGCAGACGCCTGTATCTTCAATGGAAAAAAAAAACAGCCCAGGTGGCTCAAAGTTTTTGGAATGAAAATAAAATCTACTTCATTTTAGAATGAAAAACATTCCATCCTTTGACAAATTACATGTTCATTATTACATGGGAAACTGGAATGGGTCTGTCTCTGACATGCTTGATGTAATTATTGTGTTGAGTAAGTATCATATCCACTGTTGTAAACTGTTACCCCTCTTTCAACTGCTTCATTAATGACTTCAAACCAACCATTTTTTCTCCAGCAAGATTGCCATATAATATACATATGGACAGTTCTCATTTATTGCAATTTACAATGTCACATTCACACCCGCTTCCATTCTTTTCCAATTTATTTTATAGTCTATTCATAATCTAGCCAAGTCTTCCTGTTCAGGATCATGGGGTTCTGCTGGAGCTTTTCTTTTCCTTCTGAGAAAATCTTCATCCTGGCATTCACATGAAGATTATTGGGCCACCTCACCAAATCTTTGTGCAACATAATTCCCTTATAGCCGTGGGTGATCATAGCGTTATGGCTGATTAATGGCACTCACTGTATCAATGCATTGTATTCATTCAGCAAAAGACAAATTTATGGTGGTGGTGCATCGTGGACCACCATGGAGCCAGGGGGTGACGTGGATGCAGAGGCCTGGGGCTTTCTACCCCATATAATCAAAGGTGATCTCCGCTGGATAATGAGTTGAATGTCCAACCCAAAGACTGTTGGGGTCTTCCAGCACCAGCTGTGTGCCCCAGAACAGGGCGATCAGTCCCATCGCTGCTATTCTGTAGTAGAACTGTACCTGCTACTACAGCACTGGTGTCAATATCGAGTTTAAAAGGTCTTGTCAGATCGGGTGCAGAGAGAACTGGGGCATGCACCAGCAGAGCCTTTGCTCTTTCAAATGCATGTTGGCATGCTGGATTCCACACGAAGTGAGCCTTAACAAAGTTACGGCAGGAATTGCGGTAATAACCGGTCATGCCAAGGAAACGTCTTAAGCCTTTCTGGGTTTCTGGGACGGGAAAGTTTGTAATGGCAGCGACCTTTGCCTCCAGCAGATGCACCTTCCCCTGGCCAACCTGTCTACCCAGATATGTCACGGTCACGAGCACGAGATGTTCATGCACCAAGGACATGATATCGCAGGTTTGGCTTTCCGTTAGATGTTACAGGGTGGTCGACAGGGATTGTAACATCTCTGAATTTGATAGTCGTGGAGTTAACCTGGACACAAACCGGACCGTAACAGGCTACGATGGCCCAAAATTGCCAAAATCATAAAGTCTAAACCCAACGTAATAGAAGAAGTTCTGTTATTTGGGAGAGACTCAGTGTAGAGTCGCTGTTCCTCCACATTGAGACAAGCCAGTTAAGCTGGTTTGGGCATCTGGATGTTTCCTGGACAACTCCCAGCAGAGGTTTGGGCATGTCCAGCCAGAAGAAGACTGCAAGGCAGACCCAGAACATGCTGGAGAGACTATATCTCTCGGCTGGCCTGGGAATGCCTTGGTGTCCACCCAGAGGAACTGATGGAGGTGGCTGGGGGAGAGGGCGGTCTCGGCCTCTCTGCTTAAGCTGCGACCCCCAGCGATCTGAATCCAGATAAGTGGAAATTAATGGAAGGCTAGCATAAAAAAGCAGAGGTGATTATCAAGTTTTATAAGATTATGGTCAAACAAAGCCATCTAGAAGTAAACACCTGAAAATAATCAGAACATCTTAAACACATCCAAACTATAAAATTCTACTCAATGTCTGCATCATCCCCAAAAGTTAATGCTGCCTTGAACTGAATACAGCAGTTTTGGTGCATAACTTGAGTTTGGCGTTGCTATTACTGCCAGCTTGTGACAGGGGTGGGGGGTGGCAAGAAGTGGTGGGTTCTTGGCTTCACCATTTGAGAAGGAGCTCGTCTCAAATCACATTGTTGCAGTGGAACGAGCAAACACACACAAGCACCTTTTTGCATGCCGATTCAGATATAATGCACGGATGTCCTCTGCGTTTCATCATCAAAGCCCTATCAGGCTGTGCCGAGTCTGAAGGGGAGAATATGAACCGGATAAAACAAATCGTTTGATGTGTGAAAGACAGACACTCAAGCTCCAGAGTACTTAAGCTTCTCCTCCCAGTGGACTGATGCGGGAGGAGGGTGGAGGATAGAAACCAGTGCTCCCCTCTTTATCCCCCTCCCCACATCCATTCAACACAAGGAGTTTCCAGAGCGTTGCGTCATTGTTTATGCAAGGTCCCGATGTCAGCACAAGCGATGTCATTAAATAAATAAAGTCAATATTGACAGACATTTCAAAGAAGTGTTGGGGCAGGAAAGAGGGAATGAAAGAGGAAAGCAGTGAACACGAAATCTGAGGAGCAAGTTAGTGTTCAGAAATGAGTGTGTGTGTGTTGAACCAAGACACCACGAGAGGCAGATTGCAGTGTTTCATGTCTGCCACTGACGAGACGACGCCTGAACATCACAAAAAAAAACAACAACAACACATCTCTCCCTTTATTTTCCAAGTTAATGTAAGGTTTTTCATATGGTCTAAGCTGTGAAAATCAACCAATCGAAGCAAATTCATCCTCTCACTGAAATATGGATTTTCACAGTCATTTATTCCCATCTTCTAAAGTGAAAGAGATGGTATTAAAATATTCACCAAGCTTCCATTAATTCTTTGATTGTCTGGCTTGACAAAGGCCTTTAAACTCCGGCTAATTTCCCTTCAAAGGAAAGGGACAGTCCCAATGAGTTATGACCATGAATATGGCTCTTTTTCAGAAGTGTTTAAAGATGAAAGGCGCCCTCTGTTCCTCTGTCAAATATGTAGCACACCTGACCCTTTTAAAGTGCAGAAAGGGTTTTTAATATTAAATGAAACTTTTCTTGTAGGTGATCAGGTTTAGGTTATTCGGATGAAAAAAAAGAAAAAAAAGCCATGAACAAAATCACATGACGACCACAGAATGATGACTACATCATGAACAGTTGTTATCAATTTTAATTTAAAATGAGAATGATAATGGAAATGCAGAAAAAAAACAAGAGGTCAAATCTCCTTTTTCAACTGGGCTGGACTTTGCCTTTTCTTTTTGGATTGAGGTTTTTAGGTTCCTTCATAAAAAAGCTTCTTTAGCTTCTCCTTGGTAAGGGTCTCTTTCATGCAATAGTTTAATTTTAGATTACAAGCATCAATCTTGTTCAGTTACGCTGGCCATTATTTAAATGAACTGCTTGCATCTAACTTCATAATCTTGGCTTGTAGCACATCAACTGGCCACTTACAACAGCACTTCATGCTGATTGCAACCTTCAGCCATTATTATTAACCTCCTATGACTTCTTCATCACACCACCTGATCAGCTGATTTAAACATGTAAACAGTCCAAAATGTAACACTTTAAAATGCTTTTATCCACCAACAGTTGATTTCATACAACTAAAATGTACTTTTTTAGGAAACGGTATAGTAATAAGCTGACCTCATTTACAAGCCATCTAATGTGTAAATGTTGGTGTATGGTTGTGGTTCTCTTTTGCTATGGTGTGAATAAAGCTGGTAAATTTTACAACTAAATAACATAACACTATGGGAATTATGCATGATGGCAAGAACACCTATGTGGTCCGTTTGGACCTGGTTAAAGATCAGATCATGTTTTGTGGCAAATTGATGCTCAAAACCAAGTCACATTAATAAACAAATGCAATGTTCTTTTGCTGATAACAGACAAATATTTATTCTTGGGTCTTTATTGAACACACTATTTAAACATTTGCATGTGGAAAAGGTTATCCATCCTTTGGGTGCAATGACTCCAAGTGAACACCTTTTATAACTCTGGATCAGACACATTTGTAGCACATCTCCTGAGGTCCGTCCACAGTGTCTCAGCATGGTTAAGGTCCATGCTCCGACTTGGCTGCTCCTTTATGAAAGCCATCCTGTGGTGGGTTTACTTCCATTACTAGGGGCTGCATTACCCAACTTCTACTTGGAGTTTCATGGTAATAATGCCTTTTTTCTGATTTGCATATGGCAGACTCATGAACAGAGATGTTTTCCCTGTTCCAGTGATGTCTTCAAGCCTTTAGCTGTTACTCATTGGTTCGCCTTCAGCTCATTGAGGACTCTTATTTGTGGCTTTGGGGTAATCCTGGCTGGATGCCCACTGGGAAGAGTAGCTACAGTATAAAAGTGTCTCCATTTGAATACAGTTTGTCCTCCTGTCGATTCATGGATGCCTCGGGACTTGGAGATGTCTTTGCATCCCTTTCCAGGCTCACACAAATACATCCAACTTGATCACTTTAGGTTTGCTGTGTGATCACATGTCTTTCATCAGAGCAGCTTTAAACCACACATTTTACTGATTTCATTAACTGGACTGCAGGTGTGCAAACCACTGACTCCAATTAGCTTTCATTGAAGTAGTTACTCCAGGAATTTGATTAGTTTTTCTTCCAGTGCAGAGAAGTGGTGGTGTTTTTCATCAAGACATAAGAAATTATATTTCAACTTATAATAACTTTTGTCATAATGGAACAATTGAAGTTTAATACAAAAAAAAAAACAGTCAAGTCCACTAGGTTTACATACTTTGGCTGGTTAACAAAAATGTTAGTATAGAATTCATTTCCTCTGCTTGACTCTAATAATGCATCTATTTTGTGAAGGATCTGTTTTCAGCGAGACTTTGTGTATGAACCAAGCTTAAAATGTAAAAATTATAATTGATAGACTGTTGACCACAACCACCTGCTTCTCTTCCAATCTGTTTGATACTCTTCTGTGTTCTAGCGCAGAATACAGTTCTTTTCCACTGTTTCAACAAGGGAATCAGAGTGATCAAGGCTCTTTGTCATCCATGTACGTTGGAGGGCATAAAGATGAAACTCTCCACATGTGTGTCCCTGAGGAGCTTTGAATCTGCTCGGCAACGCAAGGCCACTCTAGTACGTTTTCAAGGTTCAAGTCGCATTGAATAGACTTCCCTTTTATCTCTTTTGTTTGACTCTTAATTGTTTCATCACGGTTCCAGAGTGCCAGCTCGCCCTGAAAAATGTGCGGAAAGAGACTTCAGCTTCACAGGTCAGCATGAGTACCAACTCAAAGACTTTCATATTCTCAACCTTTCAGCTGCCTGTCAAGTAAAGACTCAGTTGATCCTCTAAAGTTTAATTGCTGATTATAATGTTACTTTTGGCTGTCTTTGTCAGTGAAGTCAAGGCAGTTTATGAATTCATGTATCACAGGTTGCTAAGCACATATCATGAAGTGATTTATTTAAGTTTTACTTTCTTGTACACAAGAGTGGTCAGGACCATTAATTTTTTTTTGTTTGTTTTTTTAAAAAGAGACATTTGTTTTCATGATGTTTTTATTTTTTTAATTTGACCTCCAAGTTTCCATCTGTGAATGATCTCATTGAAGTTTTCTCCCATGCACTGATGACCCAGCCTGGCTCACTTATCCTATTCAGGAAGCAATGGATTGATTGCCAGTGCCATCGCTGTAATTATACTGTCATCACTTAATCAACCTTATTGGATTCCTCAAGCGGCCACAGTCCTGGAGGCTGGAACTGGGAGAGGGATTGACTCTTTTTGGACAGAAGAGAATGTGAAAGTGAGGGAGAGCAGCAGTGAACATGGTGAGACAAAGAAAAAGATCAAATGTGTCACATGAAGAAACTAGACAGAGATACAAAGATATGTACACAACAAGCCAGATTAGCTGGAAATCACATATTGCAAATATTAAATAGAATGAACTAAAATCTGGTGCTATATTGTTTAAAAAAATGTGATAATACAAGAAAATAATTGTGATTGTGGTAGAAAAGCCTTAATTTTGTGATAAAAGTCTTGATTCTTGTGAAATTTGGGTTTATATGCACAAAAAAACCTTCAATTTTATGTCCGTGTCCAGGAACTAGCTGGAAATTTGACAAAATATGTGGTTTGAGAAAATAAAGAATAAAACGCCCTTTAATGGTAACCATAGTGATGATGTGGCCCTTGAACGGTAACCATAGTGATGATGTGGCCTTTGAACAGTAACCATAGTGATGATGTGGCCCTTTAACAGTAACCATTGTGATGATGTGGCCTTTGAACGGTAACCATAGTGATGATGCGGCCCTTTAACAGTAGCCATAGTGATGATGTGGCCCTTTAACAGTAACCATTGTGATGATGTGGCCCTTTAACGATAACCATCGTGATGATGTGGCCCTTTAACAGTAAACATAGTCATGATATGATGTTTTAATGGTAACCGTAGTGATGATGTGGCCTGGGGTAAAGTAGATTTTGACACGCCTGCCATCAGCGATACTCTTGTCTGACCAGGTTGGGATCAGGGAGTTACCCTGTCCATTTTTTGTTTTTGTCAACAGCAAAACAACGCTTCATAAAAGTTCAAAATGTATTTTATATTGTCTTATCTTAATAATGTGTTCTTTTTCTATTATTCAGACAAAGTTATAGGATGATGTATTAATTTACCTTGACTTGTATGTGTCTATGGTCGGACACCTCCGTCATATTTTGGTGCAACACCGTTAGACTTCAGCCGTTGTTCTTCACATGCTCCAGATTCTTTAACTTATTCAATTATATTTTAAACTGTAGAAGTGTGCAAGTTCCTTTCAATGCTTTCTTGAGATACATTGATGTAAAATATTTAAATGTTTCTCTAACACATTTGTTTGAAAAAAAAAAAAAAAATCAAAGACTCAGTCACCCATGGAATCTCGATACGTACCAGGACCAAAATATTTCACCTTCTTTCTGGTGCTAAATGAACCTTATAGTAACCTCTCTGCAATGTGTTGCAGACCTGAAATGAAATAAAATGAGCCTGGTGACAAAGCGTGACATATTTTGGGTTCAGAGTGTCTGTGGAGACATATAAAGTCAACCTAAGTGTAAGAATCAGAGCAAAAAAGCAAAACAAAGCATTTCCCATTTTGAACCAGTTTTTTTAAATTAGAAGCTAGTATAAGGAGGTATAAAGTAGGGCCACAATCTCAAGATGTCAAATATGAGCATATGTAGAGATGAATCAGAGAGGACCATAAAGAGATAATAGGAGATCAAGTGGACTGGGGGTGTGGGGAGTTACGAAAAACCACTCTTGTGATTGTTTCCAGAAGTCCGTGTCCACCCAGCTTGAGCAGAGGTAACAAATGGTTTAGGAGTCACCTGGAAAAGCAGTTAAATAATTCATCCGTCTATGAGGAAAAAGGTCTGCTTTGAAGAGCGGGGCACAGATGGTCATCAGAGGGAAAGAAAAGCACAAAAGACTGGAGACCGACTCATCACCTGGGTGCACACCATATGCCACGGTGGCTGACAACCTGCTCTGTTGGCCCATGCTGAGAAATGCACACGCACACATGCATGCCTGTGCACGGACACAAGTCATTGCTATTTCACAGCCGCTCCACTGTACCGCCGAGCAGAATCTTTCTTGCATACTGAGTGAAATTGTGTTTATGCGAGCTACAAAGATAAGAATTTACAAACTGACAGAAATGCCTGGTGGTGTGTTGTTACCTCTATCTGAACCAGGACACGCATATCTAAAGTCAAATACAGGAAGCACAAGCAGCCTCGCATTCACACTGACGTCTGCACAGTCGAGGAGATGTGTAAACACTGATTTTAGACAATCCATTATCGTCTGAAATTACCTGCCACAGCATCAATCTCTCTTTACTACGTCATTTCTGAGTCTGATTAGACCCAATCCAAACAGAGTCAGCCCATAACATCAAAAGATGCAACGACCAACAAGGCTCTGCATGGTACCATCAGGAGGACACATACCTGTGCCCCAAACACTAAAGCAGCAGCCAAGCTTTCATGCAATTACTGTACTGACTTTAATGGTTATTACTTCTCCTTTCGTGCCTGCCATGCTTCATTCCTCTCCCTGTGTGGCTTGCTGGTGATTACTTCAAGGCAGTAAAGGTCTAATGTGGGTTGTGCAGGTTGCAGACATACCGCTGATTCTTTGTTTGATATGATGCCTCAGGGGATTTCTATATTTCCATTATGAAGAGTGGAGCTTAGGATTTCTGCAAAGATTTATGAGCAAACTCTGCTCCAGTGTACTGTATTTGTTTCAGTATTATAAGAACTTTTGAGATGTCAGTCAATTTTGGAGACTGAGATTGTAGTGCTGATTAAAAGTGGCCAAGAAAAAGGAACAATGACAAAAGTGTCGGTAAAATGTTAAGGAGACAGAGGAGCCACATACTGATGGAACAGGCTGCAAATGACAAGCACCACTACATCCCAGCATCACAAAGGACTGTGGGGTGGGGGATAAGACGTTAGTGGGGAAAGCTGGGAAGCGGGAGGGTGAGAGAGGGAGAAATGAGCATATATTCAATGGTGCACCTGTACCGTCATTGAAGTTAATCAAATGACATGAACATGTGATGATCACGTAATTTTTAAAGTGTCTTACAAAGATAAACAAGTATTACAAGTATTGCCTTCACTCATCACAATTTAACAAGTTCAGTCTGTCCCTCTCTGTTTTGTACGTATTAACAGTTAAGATATATCTGCACCAGTGGAAGCTGCTGGTCTTTCAAACAGGAGGAGCTCATTGTTGGCTTACATCATAAAATTTGTCATTTATACATAAATTCTGCCCCCATTCCTTTTCAAGAAAATAGTCTGTAGAGGAACGATGAAAATGGTTCAGTAATTTCACCAAGCAAATACCAAGAAATGGGTTCCAGTTTGTCTTTTGACTTCACTTGCGAAATCCACGATGGGAATGAGCTCCCAGTGATGAAGTGATGGTTTAAATCTCAAAATAGCTGTCAATCAAAAAAGGATTCAGCCTTTCAACGGATCCTCCAATCATCATGAAGCTCAGCGTCCAGGCCACGCCCACAGCTCCATTCAAAGAAGCTGAGCATCTGGGGGCAGGACTAAATCATGGCATTTAGCCAACGACTATTGAGTTTCGATGCAATAAAAAAAAAAAAAAAAAGTTCAATTCAGTCCCATTGAAGTGACTGGACGCTCAGCTTCTATGGGTAAATGCCGTAAAAGAAAACTGACGCTTCTGAACGAACTCAGATAAACATGTTCTAACACATTTGTAGTCGATGAAATGTTAACACAACTGGACATATTTGAACATTTAATTTTTCGACATTTTAGGGGAAGCTGAGCTTCCCTTGAAGTCTTAGAGGAATCATCTCTGGTCTGCATCATTGTTTAAAGGACTTGGGAGGACTTGAAATTTGAAGTTTCTGAATTGGGACCTGACTTCAGACTTGTCTGTCTCAACTTGTAACTTGACTCGGGACTTAAGACTTACAAAACAATGACTTGGTCCCACCTCTGCCGCGTACCATCTGGAAGAGTTATCTGGATACAATTTTTTGGGCACCGCTGGTGCAACATAGAACCTTCTAACAACCTGTTTCCATGGCAACCTAAATGGTACCACCCCCAAAAGTTGTCCCTCATGCATCTTTATATACCAACTATGGGCTGCCTGCCAGAACTACATACTGTGATCTCAGATGGAGAGGACTGGAGGGCTAGGGTCCTGGTGGTCAGAGCTATGTTGAATGAAAACGATTAATGAGCATTTGAAAACATCACTTTCGAACTTTGAGAGGTTTTGAGTGACAGTTTAGGACATAAAGGTAGAACCCTCTATTTGGCAACATCAGGAGGAGTGAAAACTTAAAAACATTGTTGCACGCCTCAAGTTTGCCAAAAAGCACACTGGTAATCTGCAGTCTTCTGGGAAAAGGTTTTGTGGATTGATGAAACAAAAGTTAAGTTGTTTGGGAAGAATACTGAAAATCATCTAAACAGTGAAGCACAGTAGCTGCTGCTAGAAGAGGTTTGACCATTTATTAACTCCAAAGATTCACAGAATGTTTTTTTTATCTATATCTTGGCATGGCAATCGCTAATGTTTGACTTCCAGTAAACCCAGATAAAGAGTGAAAGAATTTGCTGAAAAAATGTATTTAAATATTTTGTCCTTTTCAAGTGGACACACGGAGATGCTCTCAAACTGCTAAACTGCACTTTGTGAATTTTCCATGAATGGAATCAACATATTTTATATTATTTTTCAAATCAAGACAAAATATGTTCTTTTTTTCTTTTTCTGAGATCCACAGTCGCAAAATTACATCTATTTAAAACCATCTTAAAACCACCTTAAAATACACAAAAACTACAATAATATTCCAACTGAAAGAGCACAATTTAAAATAAATAAAAGATCTAATTAAGACCGATTCTGGTGGAGGTAAAAGGCTGCCCCTGTTTCTGTTGAGGTTTCTCGCTTACCTTCCGGATGTCTGCTCCACTTCCATGGTGACAGCGCCGCTGTTCTCCCACAAGACTCAGTGGTTGCTGGTGAATTTGAAACTCGTTTTCTGTAGCTTCCTAACTGTTACAGCACTACATCTCTTCTCTGTATCGCGCTGTATGTTTTGATCCTTTGGACACCTGGTTGGAACCTGTCGCAGCTCCCCCGCGGCTCTTGTTTTACTCCGCCGTCTGTCTTCAACTACACGCACAGCCGACACAGTGGTCTTGCTGGCTCTGGCCAAGTTTGGATTATTGAACGCTGCGTCACTAGCGAGCAAAACGTTCATCATTAAGGATTTCTTCATGACCAGAAGACTGGATTTTCTCTGTGTCTGTTTCCCTGTTATCTTCATTCATCAGCTTTGAACTGAGTTTATTTGAGATGTTTCGCTCTCATACAGACAATTACACAAACATAAATATGCTCCAATAAACTGCAGTAGCTTCTGACAACAACTCCATGGAGGTGTAGCTTCACAATAAACCAACCAATAAGCACACAGCTCATTCATCACACAACAACCAGTCACAGCATAGCGTGTTTAATCATAAATGACACACAAAAACAGTTTTTTTTTTCTCAATACAGAGACACTGACAAAGATTTCATGGGGTGAGTAAAAATGCACATAGGCAATTTTCTTAAAAAAAAAAAAAAAACATTACATCCCCTATTTAGAGAATTTAATGAACCAGTCATTGAGGTTTATGGGACCTTTAAATATATGCAATTATATCTGAAATATTAATGATAGTAGAGGACAAGAGTACTTCTTTTGTTGCGATTCAAATGTCAAACAAAGCTGAACAATTTGTTCTTTTGCTAATTACTTTGTACGTTTTGTACGTAAATTAAAAAAACTTGGGAACATATTTGTGATGTTTTTTTCTTAAAAAATTTCATTCTGGTATGTTTTAATTGGCTGTGGTGGCAGCTTACACAGATACGTACATACACGGCAGAGGAAGAGATAGTCTGCACTTGTTCTGATGAAGTCCTGATGGTTGGAATTAACTGATTTGTGCACACTTTTTTTAAAACACATTTTAATCTTTGGGTTTTGGGTAAAATATCAAGTCCACAGGCTCAAGTCCCAGTTAAGTAACAAGTCATTGGTATAAAAGTCCAAGTAAAGTTGCATGTCTTTTAATATTTTGTCAAGTCTAGAGTTATTGAATCAATGACTCAAGACTGACGTGACTCATGTCCACACCTCTGGTGCCTAATGGGCATTTGTTGGATTGTTGCCTCGTGGTCAATTGGAGTGAACAGTTAGAAAGGCAAGGATGAAAAGAGAGCTGGATTATGGGGTTGGGTTTAGGCTAAGAGGACACGGTTGTGTCCTCTTAGCCTAAACCACAGGTGTGGGGAAGACCGGAAAGGGGCAGATCTGCAAAGCTCCAGATGAGTGCAAGTCCCTTATACATCTTGTTCTGTGGTATGCAGCTAGCCTCTATTCTTTTTTTTTTTTTGGTACACGTGTACCACTGTGTTGTATTCTGTAAGTGTACAGAAATATTTGGCCAAAGATTTTTGAGTGAGAAAATTACTATTTTGTTTTCTCAGAATGTGTTATTTTCTGCTTAAAAGTAAATCTTTCCAAAATATAATGCATGTGCATGACTCCATTGCTCACTTCGGAATTATGCACAGATAATGTGCTGCATTATACAAACTCTGGCAAGTAAAGCTACCATATCTACTATCTACTGAAGCTACTATCATGCCTACTATTCACTTCCATTTAGAGAGCGAAGCACTTCAGATGTGTGTTTTGCTCAAAGTAGAAACAGATATTACACAACTGTACTAGACTTTAGTTTTGAAAGTTTCCATGGAGTTTTTTTGATGATTCCAGTATTTAAATTCTCATGTGTATCCTGAAACTAGCAACTAAACTTGCAGTCTTGCACATATCATAGCAAAGGCTTGCAACAATCCTATGAATTTCCTTTGTTGCTTGACGGAAGTTGCCAAAATGGATTATTACCACCTTGTGGTAGTTGTAAGACATTACTACTTCAGCTAATCCTAGATAGCTGAATAAACGATCCAATTTCAACTGAACATTTCATGTAATTCCAACGGAACATTTCAATGAAAAATTGATTGCATCCAGTGCTTTCTCTTGATTCCTGATTGTTCTATTACTCATTTTGCTGTATGACACAAATTGTCACAAAAATGCACCTTTTCACATTCACCATCTTTAAACCTCTGACATTACTTGCGCATGCAGGATCTCCATGGTGACAAAGGAAAATTATAGGTATGGGATTGGTAAGAGGGCAGCAGAGGGGAACAGAGGTGTCAAAGTCATACAATCAGCGGTGACAGGCAATCACTGGGGAGTTTTTTAAAAAGAAATCAGATTGTAAGTGTGAAGGAGATGTGGCACTAAAGTGACAGATGAGTCAGAAGTAAGGACAATTTGAAAAATACATGGATCACATAATTACAGAAAGATGAGAAGAAGAGCCTGATGAGTGTGTAAAGGGGATAAAATGATGCATTTGAATTTGGCTGGAGAGGAAGTTGATATTGCCTGAGAAACAAAAGCAGTTGCTTGGTTTGGAGGAAGAATGAGGGCTGAGGAAGAGGAACAAGACTGATTGGTGATTGCTCTCAATTTTTGTGGAGGTATTAAAGTGTAGGAAAGTTGTAGAAAAGACGGAATATACACATGTAAATGCCGGGTATTTTTGGAGTTTCATGGGATCCTCACTGCTTATCAAAACCCTTACATACTGCACTTTTCATGGCAGGACATTGGCACCAATGTTCCGCCTCGTTTTCTGTCTGAGTCACCTCAAAGCAGAATGGCAGGGCATTTTTGTAGCACCTCTGTTCAAGCTTTAGAGGTAGTAACAGAGGGAAAACAAGCAATGTGAAAGGCCAAGATAGCATGACTGAACTTAGTGACAATGCTACAACCAGTCTGATGGTTCTACGATGCCGGCATTCTGTGTGGAATCCCACAGAAACAGCACTGTCGGTCCTCTGGAATGTCGGCACTGTTATGGGATTGTACAGACTCACAGACACAGTCAGCTATGAAAACATGAATGCTCACGTAGCTGTAAGAAAGAACTAAGCTCAACTCGAGATGTTACAAAGAATTCAAAACTGCCCATGGGAATTAAGGCTTGAAAATTTAAGAAATGTTCCAACAGTAAAATAGTTGGGATGGTGCATAAAACATAAATAAAAAAAGAAAGGACTGATTTTCAAATCTCATTTGCCCAAATTTTTATTACCAATAGAACATAAAGAACATATCAGAACTGGTCTAGATGAATAATAAACGCTGCTCAGGAAAACACATCATATCAAATCTAGTTTAAAACGGTGTATTCACACCATTATTAAATCAATAATGGTGCACTCACACCATTAATTTAACAACAGAAGGGTCTGTAATTCAATTTTTATTTGTATAGTGTATAGTATGGAAATTAGAGTATTTTTTTGATAGATGTGTTTAAGTTGTGTGTTGCCCTTAGTGATCCCTGATGTAAAATTTAGTGGTTTCCTGTTTATTAGGAAATCAGGATTATTCCAAATGGGGATGTGCTTTTGCGGTGAAACTGTGGTATTAGCTATCTGATGAAGATCCCACCAGGCTGTCAGAGTTGTAGCTATGACTGGGTTCTTGAAGCAGGGATAGTGAGTGATGGAGTGGCTTATGAATGGCATGTCTGAAATACTGATTTCTTTGCAAAATGACTATTTTCAGCCTATCCAAGAAGAGTCACATGTTTTTGGTTTATCCATTCATATATACATTGGAGTTTTTTTCCAGTGACGTAATAAGGGAAGTTTGGGGCTTCTGACCACCTTTAAGTTTGGATTTTGTAGTATGGAGAATTTAATTGTAGCCTTCTTGTTTTTTTTTCAATAACGAGGGAGACCATAGAGTCTAGAGATTTAAATCAAGAAATTTTGGGTTTGATCGGGATCATTGAGAAAAGATAGTTTGCTACAAGAAAAATGGTCATTTTAACTGCGGCAATTCTGCCTACAAGGTTTATTGGTAGGTTCTTCCAGCATTTAAAATTTTGTGGTAGGCTGGTGGATTTAGACCAGTTAATGGTGTAATATGAGAAGTAGAGAAGGAAATTATAAAATTTTTGGTTTGGAGGAGTGATGATGGACTTTGCAGGTATAGAAGGATGTCATCTACATATAAGCTGATCTTGTGTATTGTATTTCCTGTTTGGATTCCTAAAATTTTACGATTTTGACCTAAGCTGCTGCGAGGAGTAAACATAGCATATAAAGATGGAGTAAGTGGGCAACCTTGCCTTTTACCCCTGTGTAAATTAAAACAATTGTGGTTTTGCACAAAATGGGGCTTGAAAATTGTATACACTGCTTTCCACACAAACGTTGTGATCTACAAAAAGCAAACTTGGCGGGAGAATGTGAAATCCTTTATGCAAGCTCTGACCCAGTCGCAGCTCCTGACAAATTTTTAATGGGGGGCAACTGCTGCAATGATGACTAATGGGTAAAATAATAATAATTAAAAGTCAGATAGCTAACTTTATAGTGTTATATTGCATTGTTTAACCCTAGTAGCCTACTATCTTCAAAGAAAATTCACACGCCATACCCTTAGGCCATAAATGTACACGTCCAAAAAAACTGCTATAAAATCCTTCAATACATCACTATTTTTTTCTACTTTTCTTTTTCATAAACTTCTTAATCAACTTCAGCACTGATCAAAATTATGCTAGCCATGTTTTCCACTGGTACCAGCTCTTGGAAAATCTATGACTGTATGTTTTCCCCACTTTTGTTGCCACTTGCTTTATTTTTAAATTTGGTCTGGGTGGTCCCAATGCTTTAATAGCCAATTTGTCCACAATATTTCGGTGACTGACTGGTAACTCCTTCAAAGAAATGATGGAGTTGGAGTTGCAGTTGCTAGCCGTGGCCGCAATGTTGATCTGGTGGCTTCCCAACTGCGTGTCTATGAGAGCGCCTGGGGCGATTTTCAACCTGACTGAAATCGCCCCAAGGGGGCGGGGCTGCTGGTTGGCAAGTGTCTTTCAGGCTGCTGAATGTCACAGCGATATTCAGGCTGCTGATTGGACAATAATATTAAGACTGGCAAAATAAACTCTTTTTTTTCTCCCTTTTTTATGTGACTTAAGGAGGGCGATGCACAATCGCCCACTATGGGCCAGCAGCCCCTGCTCTGACCCGTGCGTATGTCGAAGACTGGGGAAACTGGTGACACAGATGGTGAGGTGGGAATTGAAGCCACACTTTATCATGACTTCTCTCAGACATTTAATTTCACTCCATATCAAACTGTAATCACAGGTCAACTTTATCATCAGCAGTAAAAGCCACAGTGTTAATTATGCTAGCGCTGGTGAACCAGAAGGACCTTCAAATAAATAAAAATAAGGCCTATAAACCAACTTAAACCTCAAATCAACGTCTGCACAACATTTCAAAGTTTTCTCACTTCATATTCTCACATTCCTCTCCCCGATGATCACCAGGGTAACGTGTACACAGATTAACACATAAATTGTGACAAGGTGTGAAACAATCAGACTGATTGCTGTAAACATTTAAATACTGTGGTGATACTCATCTGTAATGGTGCACCATGGATGCACTGGTACTGCTGGGAGACCTTGCAAAAGGGAGAAATAGGAGGGAACGCGTTTTCACGGATCACCAGAATTACCTGGTCCATGATGATGACTGGCTAATATGCTGATCTAGATTCCCTAGAGCTTTACTCTTGGATCTATGTGCTGAACTGAGTCCAGTACTGGAGAGACCAAACCGCCAGAACCACACCATCCCTGTTCAAATACAGGTGTTAACCACTTTGGGGTTCCTGGTGAATTAGCAGACAGGTATGTGTTTAACATAATCAACAATTAATTCATTTTCTGCCTGAAGCCACTTTTAGGAACAACATAATCCTGTGAAATCATCCATAGGTCTGGGATATCGCAGACAGTGCTAAGCGCAAAAATGCTGCGTCCTGGATGATGTTGTTAAAATGACCAGTTCATACAGATTTCCTACACTGTGGGAGAACAGGCCAACATTAAAAGGCAGTTTGCAGAAATGTCCACTTAGAACCTATAATGTTTTATAAATGAGACCCCTGGGGTCTCAGGAAGCATTTCATCATGGAGCACAGTGAGGATGTCATGTGATGTTTAAGTCAGCAATAAGGTTCACTCTTTAACACGTTCTTTTAATGTGTTTGACACCACACAAATTACTCAATACTGTTCTCATTTCTTTCAATTCATCAATTGCTTCTCTCTGATTTTGCAGAACAGCATTTGTCAACACCAGTTCTCCTCCAGATGCACATGCACTTGGGTGGTTGCATGGTCTCCGTGGTTACCATTGTTAACCAATAACATTGATAAGCTGGCTCATTTAAATACACATTGACATTCAGGAGTTGCTTTGCATCAAACATTTATGGTTGAATCTGGGCGTATAGAGGGCAGGACAGGAGGCGGAGCCTTATATGCAAACGCTGAAGTGCAGCTGTGATCTATGGAGGGAAAATAATTGGTGTGTGTACTTGTGGTTTTATAAATTGGGATTTTTTTTGGCGTACGCCATTTTTGGCTTTTGGGCGTACGGACATTTTTAGTATAGATACTACGCAATGTTTAGTAAATGAGACCCCTGGTGATTTGTTATTGGGTGTATGTCAGAGTGCTTTGTGGAATTCTCCAATTCTGTTTGAGTAAATGACTCAGTTTTTTCACTTGATCTTCTGGAAGGTGAGGTTGGTTAATATTGTTTGATCAGTGTATTGTAAATTTGGTTTACTTGTAGAATATGTGTTCTTGTAAGAGTTCCTGAATATTCCATTTATTTCTTCAGATGTTTGTGAGGACTTGAATGGAAGGAAGGTCAGGCAAGAGGCAGCAGTAATAAAAAAAAGAGAGTCTTTAATAACAAAGGTGGCGGCCGTGAGAAAAAAAAATCCAAAAAGAAACTAAACTACAAAAATCCAAAGCAAGACAGATGCTCTAAAACATCACAGGACCAGAACCAGAACCAGAAACTAGAGTCAGGAATCAGAACAAGACCAAGGGGGATAACAAAAGCACGAGAAGGCAGTGACTCCAGGGAGAAAACAGTTCAAACCAGGAAGGAGCAAGAGAAAGACAGTACAATATACAGAAGCAGGAGCTGACGAGACACAGGTGGAAACAATCAGGGAGATGAGGATCACGAAAGTCAAACAGAATACAAGACGCAGACAGGCCTTCAAAATAAAACAGAAAGTCAGCACAAAAGAAAGAGAACAGGACAAAGAGGCAAGAAAACAAGACACCGAAAACACTGAAAAAGACCCAGATCCTAATAAAACACCACACTAAAGTCCAAACCCTGATTGGCCAGATTTTTACTTCATTTATTGTTTAGTCTTAGTTTTAGTTTTAGTTTTAGTTTTAGTTTTAGTTTTGTTGGGCGATAGTACAGTGAAGGAGTTTTTTCTGGTCACTGATGTCAAGAAAGGAGGTCCACCTTCTTTTAATATAGTTATCAAAGTCAGTATCGTTGACTAGTGATGCGTTAGATCGCCATCTGTTGTTGGTTTTGACAAGTTTATTTTTATTCAAAATAAGAGTAATTGTGTGTGATCACTTTATAATGGTGGGATTTATTAATATGTCAATTATTTTTGAGACAACAGAGTTGCTGATCAGGAAGTAGTTGATGTTGGAGTAGGAGTGATGGACATGTGAGTGAAAAAAAGTCTTTGGGGTGCTTGAACCTCCAACCATCTCCAAGATCACAATTTGCCAAAATCTGTTTATTTGTTCAGGAAGATTGGTGATTATATGCTTGATTGGGGTTGTTAGACTTATCCAGTGCAGGGCTGAGAACTGTATTGAGTCTCCAATGTAAAGTTTGTTGACTGCAACTTCTGCTTTTCTTCCCATCCTGCATGTTTTGCTTCCTGATGTGGAAAAGAACTTTCCGTCTGCTCAGGATTTCAGGAGGAAACTGATCATTCAGGCCGTAGTCAGAAGAATGATGCATAAAAACCCTCTGGTGATCTGCTCTTGATTGTCCTTAGAGATTACTTTTTTCAAGGCGTGGTTCACACCTCCAAACATAATCGTTAATTAGATTCCAAGTGACTCTAATTAGCTTTCATGGAAGTAATAGTCCATAGGTTAACAGCGCTGTGAGTGTTTAATGGGTGTGTTTAGCAAAGACACAATTTTCTGTCTTCACTGACACGAAATGTGACCCATTTGCAGATATTTAGAAATTTGAAAACGCCTGATTGCCATCAGAATGAAGGGACTGAATCGTCATTGCTGGTGAAGATTCACATCTCTACTGTCTGTTGATCAACTGCACCTTTTACTGAGTTCAGCTTTCAGCACTGCAATCAGCAGGACAAAAGCTCCTTAATATTCTGTTACTTATGTTTGTCCAAGTGAGTACACAACTAGAGGATGATCTGTGTTTGCAATCTTTGTTTTATGTGAAAACACCCTGTCACCAGCATGTCCTCAGCTGCACACCTGCACTATCATGTCTTCAAGTTCACACACACACACACAGATCACACATGTACCTGCGGACATGTCTGAACACTGGCAGTGAGATAAATATCACCCGGCAGATGAAAACATAGATCTCAGAAGGTAGTTGGAGGGAGGACTGGGGTCGCGTAGATGCAGGCGCTCGAACTGAACCTGCTTCAGGACTCCATGGCTGCCGTCAAGCACATGCATGACACTGTTTTGCAGATGTTTAAAAAAACGGGTACCTCGTCACCTGTTAATTGAAACAGTACCTGCATGATTTTGAGCGTTGCGTAAATACTGCTGTCTCTGACGTTTGTGCCTCGTGGCTGTTTATTTGAGTCACACTGCCCCACCTTCCTGCCACTGCATCAGGTCGACTGGAGCCCACTAATAAAATAAGGAGAGATGCTCCCTCTGTGATGCCAGCAGTAAATCAATGTGGGTCCTCGTACCACGCTGACAAGCCCAGCCTTCTCCCTCTTTACTGTGACACCGCGAATATTAAATTATGTCACCGCAGGGGCCACAAGCACACAGAGTGAGTAAGAGCCCAGTGGAAATGAAAAGAGTGGAGACTGTAGTGCAGAGAAGTCTGTAGAGTCATTTGAGTTTTTTTTTTTTTTTCTCTTTTAACAGAGCTTGATAATGACAAGAGAGAGGAGAGAGAGGAGGGCAATATCAGGAATCAGGATCAGGAGTATGGTGGGGGGGGAAGATGGGGTGAAGTGGTCAGGCTGACTTATTCTTACATTTGAATTACTGATGTTTCTTTTTTTGGCAATGTCAATTATTTGCACCCAGGAAGAACAATGCATATGATTCAGCAGCTTGTGGAACCAACTTTAGCTGTAATGACTTGAAGTTATGGCTTCCTGAATGACATCATCAGCTTCTCTCGTCATTGTCATTTGCAACGTTGCTTTAGTTGACTGAGACTCATTTAACCTGTAGAGGTCCAGGCCTATTTTAGCCATTGCTTGTTGTGTACTTTAGATTTTGCCTTTATATAACACATAAAGGATTGTTTAGTATGGCCATGTTTGATATCTTTTTGGGTTTTTTTTTTCAACACAAATTTAAGCACATGACCTGACTATTATTTTTTCATTTAATTTATCAGCATGTTGGGCCCAGAAAAGGTACAAAACACATAAAATCTGAAAATTAAAAAAACACAAACATGCTCACTGAAGCATTTTGAATTTTGAAAGTGAAAATATAAGTTGCAAATAAGAACATTTAAATGCAAAACTGAGCTTAACTAAAACTATCTACAAATATTTAAAACAAATAGGAGGTGTGGCTACAGGCGATAGGCTTCCTAGCTATTAGATCTTCAAAGCGCAAAGCCTATAGCCTGCAATCCCAGAATTCAAAATGGTGCAAATTAAACATATAAAATGTAAAACTGATATCAAGCTAAACTATAAACAATAAAAAGTGCTACGTCCCGTCTCAAAAGACCGTAACAAGAAAATGGGGGGATACGACACCGATACCGATTTAAAACCCTTTAGATGCATTTATTGGAACGTACAACGTCCAACAATTGTGGGCTACAGCTCAGACACTCAGGCATAACCCCCAGGACCGTTGCACCGCATGTGTGGCCCCCCGTCAGGTGTAGGCGAACGGCTCCCAGGATAGAGCCAGAACCTCCCACAAGGCTGCCCATGTCCCGCACCACCAGCACCAACTCCCGCTATGTAATAAGAGGGTCCCTTTTATATGGTCCAGGTAGTCCCACGTGACCTTGGGCTCCTCCTACTCCAGGACCTTCAAAAGAAAACAGTTAATAGGCCGCACTGCACCGGCGGGGTGGGTTGTCACAAACGTCAGACCTAAAAAGCAGAGGAAGAAGAGGAAAAGGTCAGTGTGCAGCATGAAGGTTCATCTGGGCTCCTGGTGGTCTCTGGGGCATGAACCTCCTTGTGTGTGGTGCACTGTCAGGGTCTTTTTCTATGTTCCAGGGCCTCAGGCACTGGTGTGGCTGAGATTCTGGAGATCTGGACCTCGCCTGAGTCCTCCTCCCACGCCCTCCTCTTTGACTATTTTGGTGTATAGAGGGGTTCACAGTTGGCTCAGCCAGGAAGCTTTCAAACTACATAGTTTGCAGACCTGTCAGAGGCAAATTGGTAAGCAGTCATGGCTGATTATCATCACTCATTCTTCTGTATTAGTGTCAGAGACACTCGGCAAAGTATTGCCAAGCCATTTCCAACTGCTGATGGATATATAGCATGACAAATATCTGGAGCCAGCAGTCGCCTACCCATTCATGCATGGGTTAATATTTAAGACCATGATTAACTGAACTGATTAACTGACTCGAATTTGAAGATTTGAGGAGGTAGCTATTACAATTCTTTTTACTCACACCCTCTTGTCTGCAGTATAGACAATCCCTGCTGCGCATATGTATAATTAATTCCTAATTAATTCCTTTATCCATTTTTCTTGTTGTCTTTTCTGAACAAATCATGACACTCCCAGCTTACACTGCTGATTGTGTTTAAAAATAAACAGCTTGTATTTTGTGGTTAAACCTAATTTTCCCTTTCTTTTACCATTCCATTCTTTCTTTTCTGGACGGTGATTCTTTTCTCGGTGATTGTGGGTGGTGTAGCTCACGACGTGGACTGATCCCCAAGATATCGTTTCCTCACCTGGTTCAGTGGT
>JBAMYA010000001.1:15534195-15548364 GCA_037176975.1 Arrhamphus sclerolepis | reverse complement strand
GGTCAGCAGTGGGAGTGCAATGCTCAGGACTACAACATAGGTACTGTGCACTGGGTGGAAAAAAAAGGGGTAAAAAAAATGGGGGAAAAAAAAAAAAAAAAGTTTAAGACCTTCCTTTTTAATAAAGCCTTTAACTCGGTAGTCTCAGTTCGAGCATCTTCACCCTGTCTCTCTTGTTTCAGTCTCAGCTTGTCCCGGATCATTGAAATAGCATTAATATTGTCTATCTTCTGTAGTTACTCTCTCTTCACCTTCTGCAGATCCTACCATGATGATGCTTGGTCCTACCATGATGATGGTACATCCTACCATGACGATGGTACATCCTACCATGATGATGCTACGTCCTACCATGGTGATGTTGAGTCCTACCATGATGATGCTGGGTCCTACCATGATGATGCTTGGTCCTACCATGATGATGCTTGGTCCTACCATGGTTATGTTGGGTCCTACCGTGGGGATGTTGGGTCTTACCATGGTGATGGTGAGTCCTTCTATGATGGTCAGCTGGAGATCTATGTGGAGTTGCGTGTTCTCCCTGTGTCTGTGTAATTTTACCTCAGGTACGGGACACATGTTTTTGGCTAAGTGGTTGCACACAATTCTCCCTTGGTGTGATTTACATAAACTATAGTGGAATTTGATTTATGGAAGTAAATAAAGGAATAATAGGAGAATAATAGGAATAAGATATATCTGGTCCTTTTAATACGTTGATATATTTGATGTGTAAGTGGCAGTAAGAGAAGTCTTCTTGTGTCGTAACAGTGCCTTGAGTGGTCACTGGACTAGAAAGGTGGTATATAGTCGTGTTGGCACTGGTGCTCACCAAGCCATGGGCAGAGCTGAGGCTTTCCTCCTCAAAAATGGCGCATTAACTCAGAATCCTCATTTGCAGTGGCATCCCTGCCCCAGGCACTCCTGCAGGTGAGACTGGACTAGTGATATCAGACAGCAGAAGTCCCTTACTGCAGTGTGATAACTGCTCCAAAGGCTCAGAAGGACAGAGAGACATGACACAGGTGTCATGTTTGCTTTAGATCAGTGTGATCACGCCACAACTACCTTGCCTGTACCATTTATTGTATAATGCTGGCTGAACTACCCAGTCATGTGACCCATAGATCTGTACAGAGAGCCTTTGAAGCCCATTTTTTCGCCAACTGTGCAGCACCATGTTGCAAAGAGGCAGCACAAAGCTGTCAAAGCCAGCGGCAGAGCCAGGGGCTGGTTCTCAGTCAATCACATCAAATGACGTCCAGGCAGCTGATTGGTCAGCTTTGTTGCTTCACCAGGCCAATGAGGCCTGAGACAGTTCAGGCAGGCACCCTCGGCGCCAGGCGTGAAGCCAAGAGAGTTCAGGTGGCTGCCTTGGACCATAAACCAATGAAGCCAGAACAGGGACCGTGAAAACAGGAACCAACAAGACCAGAGCGGGAACAGACGAAGGAATTGAGGGTGTGCCGACCACCTCGGGAATGTGGACAGGATCAGAAGCCTCCAAACTGGAGACAGGAAGAAGATCAGTGGCGTCTGAGGTTGAGTCTGAGGCAGCAGCATCTGGGGCTGGTTGGTGTCGGTTACCACCACAGACTTTTGGGATCGGGGCTTCCTGCCCCTTATCCTCCTATTCCTCTCGTTGAGTCTGCAGACTTTTCGGGCCCCAGAACGCCAGCAAAGTGCCCCAAAATGGCAAGTACTCCTCATACTCATAGTCCAGCCAGTCTCCTTCCTCAGACTCCCAGTCAGACCACTCATCCACTACCTGGGGTCATCGTTATTTTCCACCTCTCTGTGGATATACTCCTACTGGGTCCAGGTGTGGTTGTTCCGATTGATCAGATTGAAGGTTTTAGTAGGACACAAATGCAGATGAAGGCAGGTATAATTCAAGACGTGACTTTTATTGACATACGTGATGAAAACGCAGGCATGAACACTGAGAGGGAAGAGTACGGACCAACGCTGGCCAGACACACACAAGCCCTTATATACAGAGCAGGGGTAATGAGGATCAGGAAAGTCAAACAGAAAATAACATGACACAGACAGGACTTCAAAATAAAACAAGAAGTCAAGACAAAAACAGAGAACACCACCAACACTGAAAAAAACCCAAACTAACCTAAACCGTGACAGTAAAATGTAAAAACTATTTTTGTACCAGACTGTAAATATGTTTAATTCTGCTGCAAACTCCAACAAATCGTACTTCCTGGGTGAGCTGCAGCCTGAAAGATGGATGGTTTCTGCTTCGTACAAACTGCATGTGAACCATTAGGTATGCTAATACGTTCCTGAATTGCGCATGTAATCTGTAATTAGTTTTAAGGTTATGAATCAATGTTGCTTAGTGGTAACATGTCTTCACTGGACAAGGCTGACATGTCCCAGAAATGGATGGATCGCAGAAGTTCCTGGCACCATTATTGTGTATTTCTTATGGATTCCCCCATTTTTTTTTATTACTTTTAAAGCCTTTTTATAGGATACACCCATGAAACCTTTGTTTTATGAGAAAATGTTTACTAAGAAATAAAAGAAAAGACCTTCAATTTGCCATGTATTGTACTTTTTTGAGAAGTACATTTTATCGGGTATATCATGTCAGATAAAATATATTTAACGTCAGTAATGGTGTTGCTAAGTTTTGCATTAGTGCAGTATCAAATTAAATTAAAAATCAAAAGTTTGTGTTTAATTTGGTACATTTATGCACATCTTCATCTCATCCTTTGAGCTCTGATAGCGTCACATGTGGATTCACCTCACTGTGCACTGATCTCCTCACAAAAGCCTTGCAGCACCAGGACGCACCGGAGGGACATTTAGCATTCGCACTTTAGAAAGAACGTGTGTTTGAAATAGTTGGTAACACCCACTGTGGGTGATTCACATTCTCAGTGTACATTTGTGCCAGGTTGGTAATAGTTTCTGATGCATGCTGGGTAATTGACATTCAGTGTGTGTGTGGCTCTGTGGCCACAGAACTGTCAATAGGGCGACGAGGGAGGGAGTGAGGGACGTGGGACAGAGAGAGCGAGGACAGCGCAGAGATTCAGCTGTCTTCTCTGTCATTTCCTGCTTGCAGAGGGAGACCCTCGGGAGCCCTCCTTCATCTGCCAGTGGACAGACATCAGAGCAGGGGCGGCGGGTGTGGGGGTGACTTCCAACACCGCACTGGAAATTACGATACTTGATGTATATTTAAAAAATGAAAGAAAAAAAAACAAATGAAATGAAGATGATGAGGAAAAATATGAAATATCTTAAATCACTGATTTAAAAATCCCTTTGTTTTCTTTTCTGATTCTGTGTTGTAAATAGCCTAGAAATTGAGACGTACCCGCTCAGCAGGTCTGTCTAACTGCCCTCATGAAGCTCATGTCCAAAAGCCTTGAGGATCCAATCAAATCACTCAGCTTTGCTTAAAGACGCAGACCTCTGGGATTGTGGTGGATGAGGCCCATCTCATTTACAAATGGTAGGAGGCATCTGGTAACCTTGCTCTAGTGATAAAGGAAGCTATTCAAGAAGTTATCTGAACAGGATTATGTAGCTCTGATAGGCTGACATCTCGTCTTTGGTTTGTGCTACTGATGGAAGAGTTTGGGGGAACTTCAGCACACCTGTAAAGGGTCTAAAGGTACCACAGATGGTACCCTGAAGTCAGATTTTCTGTGACAGGGAGCAACTTCTGCAGATCTCAGTGAGACTTCTGAATCTAAAGGAGGTATTTTGGTCCACTGGTTCTAATCAAACTCTTCTTTCTGTCTTGGCTTTGAAGGCTGACTGCAGTTTCCACATCCTTGTACCGAGGTTTAATAGGTTTAAGCTCATTATTGGAGGATATACGACCTGCGATTCAGGCCGAGTTTTATGATACTGAGGAGTATGTTTCACTCCAGGATGTCTTGAAAGTCGTGAGACTTCACAGTGTCCTGCACAGATTTAAGGCCTCTCACACCTGACACAGCAATGCAGCTGCAAACCCGAACCGAACACCTTCCATGTTCCACGTTAGAGATGACGTTCTCTCTGAAATATTAGTTTTCCATCCGTGTACATAGAGCTGACATTAATAACCAGAAATCAGTCCCTCTCACCACATGTTTTGGGAGTTGTGAACATGCATTTCAAGTAATTCAATTTTTCTCTGCTTGTTGGAGTCCTGCCCCCCCCCCCACTCCACTCCACCCCCCACCCTCCACCCCCATAGAGCTCATTGCTGTTAAAAAGGTGATGGATGATGTGATTCAACACTGAAGTACCCTGACCTTGGAGTTAAGCTTCAGTTGTTTTACTTGTGTTCTTGGTTCTTTGTCTACCAGCCCCCTTATCCATCTGACCAACCTCAGGTTCACGTCCTCCTGCCAGGTCCTGGGAGGTGGACTGTGTGCTTCTGAATAATATTTTCAGCCTCAGTCACAGGAGCATAAAGCTGCTTGGAAATAGTCTCATAGCCTTCACATTTAACATTCTGAATCCAGAATGTTCCTTCTACTCTCTCCTTTGCTTACCATAAAAATCATTCCCTTTTTTTTATAACCTGACTTAAGGCTCCTAAACGCTGCACAATGTCTACAGTAACATTGTTACATCGTTACAGCTCACATTAATCAACTTACATCTGCTTAATCTCAGGTATAGTGTCAAGAATTTAATCTGTATATGATGGGTGTAGAATCGTGTCATCAGCATTAATTATCATTAATAAGCATTGTGTTAATTAAAAGTCCTCTACACTGAGTTTCTTCATCCTGTCTGATCTCAGTCTCAGACTGGCCTGAATCATTTAATAGAATCAACGTCGTTTATCATCCGTAGTCTCGCTCTCTTCTCTCTTCACCTTCGTCAGATGCTGTCGTGGTGATGTTTTGCCCCTAAAACAACATCTACCATAGAATAATAAGAACAGGATATAATATGGAATGTAAAACAATAATGATAATGATAAGAACAACAACAACAACAACAACAACAATAATAATAATAATAATAACAATAATAATAAATTTTTAACAAAACTAGATTAGTACTGTAAAGGACATAAAATGTTATTAATTAAAAGCCAGAAGACTAAAAAAGTGTTTTTCTCTGGAGTCCTCAGGTCTTCTAGCAGGTCTGTTCCACAGCTGTGGGGTCATAATTGGAAGACCACCTCACTTTGGGTTTTTGTATTAATATTTCTTACATATCTTCACATCTTGCATATTTATATATTCGTATACCAGATATTTGTATATTTTTGTACCACGTGTTGTATATTGTAGATCTCTGTCCTTCATTCCCTCTGTCCTAGTTCTCCTCATCTCCTCCTTACCCATCTGGTCTTCAGCAGGAGGGTCCCCCTATGATCCGGGTTCTTCCTAAGTTTTTTCTTGCCACTGATGGCGTTGCCATGATCTGGGTTTCTAAAGCACGTAAAGATGACTTGTTGTGAATAGGTGCTATATGAATGAAACTGAATTGAATTGAATTGAACTGAATTTGAGTAGCCTAGAAATCTTGATATCTAGGTATACCACAGACAAATTTCCATCTGCTCAGCAGGTCAGCCAGCTACCCTCCACTGAAACACATTAACTATACTATAAGTCTTGGGGAGTCAATCAGATCAGTTGATTCTTGTAGAGAATAACGACCCAGCTGAAACTTTGTAGTTTGGATGGTAAAAAAAATAGGGTGGTAAACAAATAAATGGAACTGTTGTCACTTAAACTGTCTTTTTATTGACAGTTAATTAAAAATGTGGACTTTCGTGACAGTCTCTTAGGCATTGTGGTAGATGAGGACCATGTCGTTTACAAATGACAAGACACATCTGGTAAATTTACTCTCTAGACAAAGGAAGTTATTTTAGAAGTAATCTGAAGAGGATTATGGATATGTGCCTAATGTTAGCTAGCTACAGAACAAACAGTTGTGTCCTGCATGTACTCACTCAAACATTAACTAAGATAGTGGCTGAGTGTTTTAGCACATCGGTTAATCTCAAATTCTGCTTTGAAAAGCAGCAACAATGACTGGATTCTGTTTGCTTTGTCGCTCTGAAAATGCCACATTGTTCTGATTAGTCGTAGCGCTAACAGCTGCATGCAGAGGAAATTTAAAAAGCAACCACGGGAGCCTTCAAACAGTTTGAAGTATGATTTTAATTCAGTATTCGTGATTAGTTTTGGAGATGCTAACTATTCTGTCAAGGGTATTTTACAATAATTTTGCAACATCAGCATACTTTTATGAGATATGTGTTTTTAATTTAATCATATTTCATGAGGAATGAAGAACTGTTTCAATGAGCTTCAGGCGGAACAAACACATTCGTCCGTGTCTTATCAGAGCAAAACTCCTCTCGTTACACATACCATTAAAAACACTGAATGCACTTGGACACAGCAAACTCCCAGAGCTGAGTTCCAGATCCCTCAGTGGACTGGATGTGTCGTACATCCATCCATCTGTCATGCAGACAGTGAAGACAGTTTCCTCTCCTGTTCCAGACTGTCACATGTGATTGGCTTCGTCCAGGATGATGAATCTAATTTAAATGTTGAGGTGATGTGAAAAACAAATGCAGTTCATGAGTGGATGTTTCTACGCTTCAGTGGGTTTCAGTTTAAATCCCATTTCTGCTCTTCAAATTCATATGGCAGTGTTTAATACTCAGTGGAACGCCAGCAGTAGCCATTAATCCATGTCTGGAGGTTGGGATGGCCTATGACGAAAACACCTGCTTAAATGATTACATGTTTTCTCTGAGTGCTAATGATTATCACAGGAAAAAAAGAAACCATGAATGATGAATAAAGAAGTAAACTATGTGTAAATACTGGTGTTATCCATCTCTTCATTGAAAATCAAAGGAAAGTAAAAGCTTTCTGCATTTAACCTTGGGCATGGTGACAAAAGCGCATTACCGTGCATCTACTCAGAGCTGTAAAAGAACAATCTCCACCTAATTCTTCATCTGCAAAAGAAATGAGAAGCACTAGAAAGGCTTTGCACCAGGAGCATGTATAAAATATGGCTCCAGATATATTTCAGATGTAGATGTGCTGTTGAACCAGAACAGATTTATATGTGCATAGCGTGGTGCGTGTCGTGGAAAAAGGGGCTGGGCTGTGGACTGCAGGCTGTAGATTTACGGCATGCAGATATGCATCAGTTTTTGAAGTGATACATATTCACAAAAGGGAGAATGGATTGGGGTTGGTGAGTTCTTTGGACTGTTTTCTGACGCTTTTGTGCAGACTTTGAAACGTGCACACTGCACAAATGAATGACATGCCGTGCACGCAGTTCAAAGCTTGAGACCGCCAGACTCTCAGCATGCAGTTCTGCATCAAAACTGCCACATAAATGTCCATCTAGGAGTTTTCTTTCAGTCTGCATTTGCAGCAGCATCAGTCGTGCTAAGAACAGAAGCAGTCTGACAGCCATTACAGACTTGGACGAAAGTCATCGTGGAAACGCCGCTTCATTCGTCCTGAAGTCATTACATTAAAAGCAGTTTCATGTGTACCACCATGTCTTTAATATGTGACAGGTTAGGCTGATAAAAGTAGGAATGATAGGATTTATTCTTTATTTTACAAGGAGAGATTTGTTGCTACCCATAAAAATGATCATAAATGATTGCATTATAGTCTAATTTTAATATTGATCAACTTCACAGGTGTTTTATGTATTTTTTCTCTGCTATTCAGCCTATTTAGAGGGATCAGTTTGTGGTTTGGTATCGTTGTGAGCACCACACGGAACACACATCAGAGAGTTTAAAGGAGAGTTGCCGTGTTTAATGTCAGACTATGAGATCATCTTCAAGCACTTTTTTCCCATGACCCATGATAAACAGAGACTCCACATGCATCACCACACGACACGTACTGCACATTCACACATATGCTTTGTGTGCGTCATCTGCATCCGTCTCTGTAGACTTTGACTCCTTTAAATCACCTGTTGCAGAAAGGAATTGTGGGTTGCGTACATTGCAGCATGTCCAATTGCAGCAGGTCCAATGCAAAGTTGAGAAATTTTCAACTTTGAACTCATCAACACGTGTCAACCAACCAGGTTGTGACTAGGCAGCTAGACACCAGCCGATGAAATCGTACATGGGGGCAGGTCCATCTCATCTATGATCAGACCTTACATTACAGAAATGTGACTGGTATGGCTGCATTTGTGTGGCTGTGAACAGGAGTGATGTGCTACTAGCTAAAGTCGATGACGAATCAGAAGAGCCGGCTCCCCTCTCTTTTCCTTTCATTGTTCAGCTCGCTGGCTATTTTTCCATGGAGGCTACTAGCAGTCAGCTGCTCAGCACAACAAATACCCCTCCTCCTGGATAATTTGCAAGTTTGGTTGTTTTAATCACTTCCTTCGTCGTGCGTTGCTGCAACACGTATGCGTGAATGCGCTGATACCACATCCATCGCCTTCAGACGGGCCTTAGTTATGGTTGGGGACCGATTTGGGACCTTGGATGTGTCTAAAAAATTCAAGACATCCTGCAGTGAAACTTAAAGTCAGGAAGCTCAGCCTTGTCACAGAACTGCCATCTGGAAACACCAGGAACGGCTGATGAAAATCCTGGACTCTTCTTAAATCGTCTCCTGGTTGAAGCCTCCAAAGAGGAACTGAGAAGAAAGCCTTCAAACCTAATACAAGGAGCACTTTTTTGACTGATGTTGATGAGCCACAGAAATCCACGTTGAGATCAAGGTTCAGCAGCAACATATTAAGTTAATGGTTCATCACTTTTATTATTTAGCAAAGATGGAAGGTCTGATTTGTGTCGCTAATTATTGATGGATCCTTCTAACTTCTGTAAGCTTCATCTCATCTCAGATACAGCTGTGGGGTCCTTATTTTTTGTGAAAGGGTGCCAACAAATGTGTCCGTGTCTGAATCTTATTGCTAATCCTCTGACAGGAAAACAGGCTTTTCTACTTTTCTTCTCCCTTTATTTTTCCCCCCTCTCGCTGGAACCTATTCCAACCTCCAAGAGCCCATCACCGCCCGTTACGAGCCGGCGTAAATTGAATGCTGTGAATCAGAGCTGGCTGTTACTGCGTGTGACTGGGGGGAGGCGGGAGGAGAAAGGAGGGAAGGGAACGGCGTGTCCCTGCAGCTTTATGGGCTGGTGTCTCACCAAGATATATCACCGCCTCACCAGATAATACCATCATGTACATAACTACCCAGTGTGTGTAAGGGTCTGTGAGTGTCTACATGGGTGTGTGTGTTGTGCATTTAAGTGCCGGGTGACCTGCTGCTCATCTCCTAATAAGGGGCATCTGCTGCTGTTTTACTGTATGGAGCGGCAGAGGAGGGAAGTTAAGACGGAAAAAAAGAAAAAAGAAAAAGAAAACGGTGCACTGCTGTATGATGAGGGGTTTAGATCCGTGGATGTGAGGCAGAGTGTGAGGCAGACATGGAGAGCTCGGAGGATGAAGCAGCAGAGAAAATGAGCTATTGAGAGAGATGGTGAGAGATGCACAACAGAGTGGAAGCGACGGAGAGAGCCCAGATGAGGGAGTTGAGATGATGGGCTGGCAGTTTCCAGGCACCAGGCTGTTTTTCAGGGCTGTCAAGCACATTGTGAGGCATTGTTTGAAATGCCCAGGCTGATGGCTGACATATTCCCCATGAATCTGGTATGCCAGGCCGCTGTCCACTCCTCTACACTCAGACACACTCTGCACCTCTGTGTGTGTGTGTGTGTGTGTGTGTGCTGGTCAGTGAAGGGTAATTGGCCGACCTTGGCCCATCAGGGTGGCTGAGATTAGGGAGGTGGTGAGCGGGGAGGGCAGTTGTAAATTTTGTCCCACATCAGTACATTTTTGTCAGGGGTACTCCACTGTGGTGGTTAAGTATCACCCCTGGAAGATAAGCTCACACACACACACACACACGGATAAATCCATAAGTCAGCGAGGAGTAATCAGGGGACACACACGAGAGGTGTGAGTTTGTGTTTAATCAGCAGCCCTGTGATGAGAGGAGTCCCGTACAATCCACCAAGAAGTGTGTTTTTAAACGCAAATGTTCACTTTAGTCCTGTTCCGGTTAAAGGTATAAAAGTGTCTGTCAGATGGAGAAGAACTGGTAAAATCTGGAGGTAAAGAATGTTTTAAGTGTCACGTTGTGTTTCTATATTGTTCTAAACTACCTCTGAAACGTCCAGTTACATTTACTTTAAATTTTAGTATTTCTTGCTAACTGCACATCAGCACAAGACCAGCAGCAGTGGTGACACGAGCAGGTTACAGATATACCAACAAGCAGGCTGCCTAGAGCATGCTGGGAAACTCCAATCAGCAGCTGTTGGTTTTCATTCCAGAAATCCACCAGGAACCACCAGATTTCACATTTTATGAATTCACAAAGTTTGCATTCTCATGAAGTTGTTTTTCTTGAAATGACCACGTTTCATTTATCAGGTCATCCTTTTTGTGTCAGAATTTATCTCTGTTTTTTTTCCCCTCAAATGTGACTTTATGAACTCAGAAATGCATGTTTATCCTCTCCCCCATAATTTCTTCTTCCTCTCACATGAAGCCAGACCCTGCACACGGCCGCGCTCCGTCTTTATTCCTCTGAAGCAGAAACAATTGACCGTCTTTATGTTAATCGTGTGAGTGTTAAAGCGTTTTGGCATGACATTCATAGCTGGAATTCATTAACAATTGATAATGTTCCACCTTTTAATTTCACTGACACCATTTATTTTACGGTTCATTTAGATACAAGCGTCTCTGATAGCATCAACCTCATTATTACCTCAGGAAAATGCCACATGTTCACCTGCAGAAGGAAAGGAGATGATTTCAGCTTGTTTGCTTCAGATTATTAGAATTAAAACTGTAAAACTAAGCTAATATATGTTGTTTTACATACAGAAACCGTTCACGCTTCATCTTCTTGTATTTGACTTTTGCATCCCTCAACTGCAGATGTGTTGAAGGAAACATCTGATTCATCCTCTAAACTCTTCCTTCATCCTCGCTGCCTTCTGCAATCCCTCCCGTTTCACTTTATTTCTCTTTACTAGCTCATGTTCTTCCTTCCATCTGTATATTTACACCCTCAATCTCAGTTTATCAGTCCGTTCTCTGAGAGTGTCTTCTGCTCTTGCTTGTCTTTCTTTCTTTGCCTTCCTCCCCCCTCCTCAGCCTCCTCTCTCCTAATTCCAGCCGCAGCCATGGAGGGACAGCTGTGGGAGACAGAGCTGCAGAAATAACTGTTGTACTGGTCTAATCGATGCAGCCAGGCTCCAGTCCTGTTCACCATCAGGTTTGTGTGTCTGTGTGTGCTTCAGGTTGTCCGCCAGGAGGCAGATAACCACACACATATCTGCCTCCGACATCAGCCCAGAGGGACGGGATTTAATACAGCCATGTCCCTCCTTTCCTCACCGCCCCCCCTTCTCTGTTTCGTCATTCACATATTCTTGCTCTAATCTTCTACAAAAAAAAAAAAAAAGGAGGACAAAGAGGGAACAGCAGAGTTCACGAAGTGTCAATTTAACACTAAAAAAAAGAAGAGCTGAAAGAGAAAAAGCATCTGGTCATGAAATACCACCTCCCATGTTTGCCTGAAGTTCTGGCTCTCATGAAGCATCTGCACTGAACCGAAAGAATTTGTTTTCTGAACATCATCCTGTAAACACACACACACACACACACACACACACTCACAACCCTTTATCACTGCATTTTAAACTCCACAGCTTAAAAATAAAAAAAAAGAAATAAAGAAAGAAAATACTTCCAAAATGCTTTTAACGCTTTGCAGTATGGAGTCAACATGTTTCATCATTTTTCTGCTCAACTGTATTTGATTTCTTAATATGCATCCATTTTTATATTTTAGACTGTCAAAACATTCTAAAAAGAAAAAAGTCATTGGAACATCTAAATACATACATACATATATAACTATATATATGTATATATATATATATATATATATATATATATATATATATATATATGTGTGTGTGTGTGTGTATATATGTGTATAGTATACATACATACATATATAAGTATTAGTATATAGTTATTTATATACATGTCCAAGTCCAACTCCAAGTGGGCAGATACCGAGTTACCACAAGTCTGTATGTAGTAGGCTGCTGTAAAGAGCTGAGCTGTGTTGGTGGATCAATGATGACAAGGCAGCTCGTAACTCGGCTCCGAGTGCTCCACGAGACACGAGTCACACGTTTGCAACCACAGACGGTAGATGGTCATCCTAATTCATAAAATCAGCTGTCTTGGTTAAGATCCTTTTGGATCTTTTCAGATGCGACTCAAGTCACATGGCTGAGACTCGAGTCACATGGCTGAGACTCGAGTCACATGACTGAAACTTGAGTCACATAACTGAGACTCTCGTGTCACATGACTGAGACTCAAGTCACATGACTGGGACTCAAGTCACATGACTGAGTCTCGAATCACATGATTTAAATCTCGTAATTATGACATTAAATGTGATTTTGACTTTAAATATAGTAATTATGACATTTTATCTTGCAATTATGACTGAAAATCTTGTAATTATGACTTTAAATATTGTAATTATGACTTTGAAACTTGTAATTATGACTTTAAATATCGTAATTATAACTTTGAAACTCGTAATTATGACATTTTGTCTCGTAATTATGACTGAAACTCATAATTATAACTTTAAATCTTGTAATTATGACTTTAAATATCGTAATTATGACTTTAGATCTCCTAATAATGACATTTTGTCTCGCAATTGACTTTAAATCTCGTTATTTTAACTTTAGATCTCTGAATTATGACATTTTATATCATAATTATGACTTCAAATCTCGTAGTTATGGCATTTTATATTGTAATTATGACTTTAAATCTTGTAATTTTGCCATTTTTCAGTTTCAGCTGGTATTTTGTCCCGTTCCCCCTTAAAACAGAACTTGAGTCAAGCAAAAAGGCACGAGGTCATCATCACGGTTCTACATTGAAACGTTCTCCAGCATTCTTTTCTTTCTGTAACATCTTCTTCCTCAGTCATGACTTTGTCATATACAGAATGTTGTTTTCCACTTTCTCGTTGAAAGATGCAGGGACAACTCTGGAAAAGAAGGAGGAACATGTACGTGAGGTGGAAATGATGCAACTGCACACCATCAGAGGAATGGATTTGGACTTGTTGTCAATAACAGTCTGAATGGTCCTTTTTGTCTTTGGGCGTATGCCAGATAAGTAGCATTTGTGAATGAATTTCTGTATCGTAGTACTTGGCAGAGGTCTCCCACAGTAATCCTTATCCAGCATGTGGTTGTATCAGCTAGCAATCAATGACAGTTCTTGATGTGAGGTCTGAAGGATCTGTCTTACTCCCTGGCCCTTTACATGCCAAAACTTCCTTCAACAGTGTATTATTATTATATTATACACCATAGAAGGGTGTGGTACTTGCAGTTAGGGCTGGGCAATTAATCAAAAATCAATTGAAATCGACATTTGGGACCAATAATCAATGCGATCTTGGTCAAGTCAATTATCTCCATTATTTCTCTTCTTGGAGATATTGATTTAATGACTGTATATAGTCCAACTGTGCATTTTTACTTTTCATTATTATGAAATCAAAGATAAATGCTTTTATTATTATTTATTTATTTTCTTTCTTTTAAAAAGCACCCCAGTTTTAATAGTTGGAGACCAATGGAGCTGATGATGGATACATGGATGTAGAGAGTGCAGGTGGTTCATTAACTGTGGGAATGCAGGAAAGGTTTTGGGAAGAGGTGAAGGATGTAACCGGGAATATTATTTCCAACCTGATAATACTGGAACTCTTTGTTGGGTCTGTACCCAGAGAGACACAATTATACTAAAAATGAACAAAAGTTTTTAGATCTCAGTCTGCTTAATTCCAAAATGATGTATAGTGTTATTTGTTTTGTTTTGTTTTTTTGGAAAAAGGCCCACAGACCAAACATCACCCTATGGACCAGGCAGATGTTGCCATTCAAAAATCTAGCACATATACTGAAGGGCAAACAGCAACTGTTTGGAAGCATCTGGAATCCTTTTATTAATTATGTCAAAGATTTGACTTCACCAGAGGACTACAAGTGACTGAAAACCACAGATACAGATGTCCCTATAACTG
>JBAMYA010000001.1:15512401-15534095 GCA_037176975.1 Arrhamphus sclerolepis | reverse complement strand
TTATTGTGTTATAAGCTTTTCCATTTGGGTACACTAAATAGGCGAAATTACTGAAAAATAGGTGGGTGTGAAGAGGTATGCACACCAGTTATTCTCTAATTCTTCTTACAGAAACTGCAACAATCATTGGATTCCCTTTTCAGTACATTGGCGTCTCTCTCAGTCTATCAAACTCAACACTCTCCCGTTGACTAGTTTGTATCGCTTTTGAAGCATCACCTCATTCGTTACTCTGATTGGTTGTAGCGCTAACCAGCTGTGTGCAGAGGCAGTTTGAGAATCAACAGCTGGTCCCGCCTCCTGGATGAGGAGGTGCAAAAGCTCGTTATCAGAGCCTACATCTGTGTAGATGCAGCTCTGATCAATGTGATCCATTTGTCCGATCAGGGTGGTGCAGGAAGTCTGATTTTTGCTGGTAGCAGGCACAGATGATCACTGCAGCTCGATGACTAAATAAAAGTAAAAGTAAGCTAATATTATTTCAAAACCAATGATTTCAACATGAACCAAAGCCATTTGTTCAGCTTTAAACAGTGAGACATGCAGTGTAAAGAATTCCATCATTGCTGCTTCATCACTTGTTTCCTCTGTTTATATTGCAGTTTTGCCAATATCCTGTTGGTCACTACTGAGGGTCACCACCATGACTTCAGCTGCAGATGTGAGCTGATTTCATGCCACAACGCCTGCATATCACAAGTCTTCACCCTCGTAATTTCCTGTCATCATCACCATCAGTCAGATTTATGCCAAAACAGAAGATTTTTGAGAAGACTTATGTCTTGCTGATGTTAAGACAACAATTAGCAGAAAAAAGGCTCTGTGATTTGGGTGGATGCAGAGTGATGAGATGAAGTGCAGAGGAAGATTTGAAATTCTAATGTCAGGGCGGACTGGGGGATGTGATATGAGCTGAGGGTGCTGCTGGGATTTGGAAGGTTGTGTGTGTGTGTGTGTGTGTGTGTGTGTGTGTGTGTGTCTGCTTATGTGTGAAGGCGAATATTTATGGGAGCGTGTGCATGCGAGCCTCAAACAGACAGATGAACAGACAGAAATAGCCGGAAGATGAGAGTGAGATACGTGGGGAAGCAGGAGGGCGAGAGAAGATGGAGGAGAGTGGCTTTGAGAATGTGATTGAAAGGCGAAAGAGACTGACAAACAATTTAATGGTGGATTTACCGAGACAATAACAAGCTGGAGTTCATATTTCAACATCCTATCAGTGCCATGGTGTGTTTGTGTGAAATTAATTATGTGAGTGGTAATAAATGAGCAGCACCGGCTCTGTCACTCGCTGTGTAGTTTCTCTTTTCTATTACACAGACCATTACCCCATCCCCCCAAAAAAAGAAAAAGAAAAACAAAAAAATGTTGCCAAAGATCATCCATCATGTATTGCCAATCTAATTTTAAAAATGACAAACACACTTGGCAAAACCTCAGTGATTGCGTTTTATACTTGTCTGGAATTTTGACATTTAAACATCCTGATGTTGCCTTTATTTATATTATTGAATGTTAAAAGCTGCGAGAACATTTAGCCCACATTCAGCTTTGGGCACGAGATGACCCTTTTTGTATCAGCAGGAAAATGGTGGTGGTGCTGGAACCAGTTCAGAGCTTTTAGCCAGGCGTTAATAACCTGGCTGCTACGATCTCTGCCAGCTAACAAACCAACAGGACCAATTGAAGTCAGAATGTAGTGGTCAGTCAAGGAACTGCAACAAAACGTATTTCCTGGATGAGCTTCAACATTGAAGTGGGATGGTTGCCGGCTGGTTTGAACAGAGAACTTCTGAAGTCTCTTTTGCTTGAATTGCACGGTGTCAAGTTGCAAGGAGGCAGAACCAGCAGCGCTGGTAAATCGTCTGGAACATGCACACCAACTAGCTGTTTTAGCTTGAGTTGCCTTAGCATTGAACCGACGCCCTGCGCTGTCCCATTATGAGAGTGTGATGAGGGGGTGTCACTGGAGGTTCACTGACAGAATCTTAAAATCTGAGGTCCAGGGAGGAGCTCCCTTGCAGAGGGGGCTAAGCTTAAATGACTGATTGCAGGTCCCAGCTCTGAAGGAGAAGTGGCAGCTATGCTCCTTCGGCTAAGCGGCGCTGCTGGTGAGGGCTGGGCAGCCATGGTCACAGCCACGACTTGGCCGAAGGAGTCAGGAGTCACGGATATCCAATTCAGAACTCTTATCTTGTGGAATTATACTGGAACCTGCAGTCAATCATCCAGGATGCTTCTAGACCAACTCACACCCCATCACAGTGATCTGCTAGTACAATTAAAAATACACACACTAGCATAAACAATCAATTTTATTTCTGTAGCATTTTTCACAGATAAAAATCATGAAGTGCTTTACAATAAAATGTGGAGTAAGATAAAAAAAAAAAGAAATAGAGCTTTGCACCCGAATCAAAATGTTCTACTGGGCCAAATCCTCACCATGGTTACCGTTAAAGGGCCAGTTATTCCTTACTTTCTCAACCAGCTATGTTGTCAGAAAGAAAAAAAATTCTGTCCTTTACCATATTGTAGCTTCTGAAATAAAATTACACATTTTTCTTGTATTATTGCAAATTAAATATCTTTTTTTTCCCATAAAAAAGGTACTTTTGTGAAAAGTACAAATTTGGCAAGATCAAAACTTTTTAATCATACAGTCATAGATGTCACAAAATTGTGACTTTTTGATTTAAAATTACAGTTTTTTTTTATGAAAGTTTTGCAACATTTTTGACATGAGTCAAAAATTCTATCATTTCAACTGTTTGTCCAAAAAAATCAAAATGTTGACATAAAATGTTACATTTTTAAAAAAATCACAAGTTTTAGCAAGTTAAGGCTGTAAAATCTTTTGCGAAATCATAACTTTTGACATAAACCAGCAGCTCAACAGGCTCCTTACCAGTTATTCCACTTTTTGAATCAGACAGTTGCTCTGAAATTTCCTCAGAAAAGTTTTAGTTAGAAGACATTGATTGTCTTTCCACGCTCCCGTGGAGTGGCCCGCATGCCTTGAGTTTGACACGTGTTCAGCACCACGGCTCTAAAACAAAGTAAGTTTGAGTTGGTATTCACATCAATTTCCCAAATAAAAGCTTTTTTTTTTTTTCACGATCCGCCTCCTCTAAAGACTAGAGACAAGCTAGTGAGCGCTGAGGACTGAGCCTGTTAATCTGTATGCTTTGAAGGTTCTCATTTGCAGCTGTAGCTGAGCAGCTCATGTGGATTTTGCTACCTACAGACAGAGCCAAGCTACTTATGTAAGCTTGCTGCTGGTTTTAGCTTTGTGTTCACACACACACACACACACACACAAAAGGAGAAGTATCAAACTTCTTAACTCCCAAAATGAAGAGCGATTCTTGTAAAGCAGTCAAATTCCTCTCCTGACCAGCGAGGCACGGCTGGATACCGGGCTTCGCTCTCAGCTCTGTAGTACTTAACTTGCAGTTAGAGGTCATGTTATACTTGTGCTTTCCCTCTTATTCGCTGTGCTGGAGCTCGGCTTTGGAAGTGAAAACCTTGAACAAAACCTAGAAAACTTTTGTAGTTTCATTTGTAGTCCAGGCTCGCCATGCAACATGTTGTCTTTTTCTTTTCTTTTTTTTTTTTTTTTTACAGATTGTCCACACTTTTGATTGTCTGCTATGAGGTCTGACCCTCCAGGGCCATCCACGCCAACGACTATGATCAGAACAATAACCATGCGAGCACCCACACTGCTGAGCAACAACGCGCGGTAAACACCCACTGCTTCAGCTGTACCTTGAGCTCAAAATGAGTTTTGAGTTAAAGGAACCAACGGAACTTTTGTAAGAGTTTTCTCCTTTTGATGATAACATTTATCCAGTGTGATGATATCCCGTCAATCATCCGGGAGGACGTCAATAAAGCTCAGGCTTCAGAGATTCCATTAGCATCAAAGGCGTCTCGACTGTGTGACACCGGTTATTTGAAGCTTTTTATGTGCAATTTTCTGTTTAATATCACGCTAATTTAACGTGGTAACCTATAACACTGATATATTGAAGAGGAGAAGTCTTCCCGCACCATCATGCAGCTCATATACCGTAGGTAGTCATTAGACACAACATTAATTGAATTTGTGACTATCTCTTATCTATTTTTTTTCTTTTTACCCTACAAAAGAAAAGAAATGAAAAAAAAAATCAGAGTGAGGAAGAGCCTTGAAGCTGTCTGTCTTTCAGGACCACATTGCATCTGCACCGATTGGCTAATGTTAACTAAATGTAACTAATGTTGCCATAGTTCTGGTTCAGCAGTCAAACTCTCTTTCATCCCAGGCCACATCATCACCATGGTGACCGTTAAAGGGACTTATTTATCTTATTTTATATTTATTTCCTTTCTTCATTATTTATTTATTTTCTCTACTATCAGTTCCTGGACTCATTAAAAAAGAAAAAAAGTCATAAAAGTCTCACAAAATTTGCAATTTTCATCATAAAACTGAGGTTTTTGTACTAAAGTGACAAATCTTTCTTGTATAATGGCAAATTATTATTTTTAATTAGTTTTTCATTTCGAAAAATGTTCTAAAATGGCAATGAGAATGAGAATTTTATGTAAATTTGCAAATTTTGCAAGACTTTGACATTATTATTATTATTATTATTATTATTATTAGTAGTAGTAGTAGTAGTAGTAGTAGTATTATTATTAGTATTATTATTATTGCAGACTACAAAGTTTTAACTTTTCAACTTAAGATTACTCTTTTTTGGTGGAAAACACGAAATTGTCACATTTTGACGATTTATAAATCCTAATTGTTCTATAAGTTTAACTTTTTTGTCCTAAAGTCACAATGTTTTGTAATCAAACGATAACATTTTCCAAACATCTCATATCTCTCAAACATGCAACTTTTTGATACAAAATCTTTTGTAAAGGTTTCCTAAATCCTGACTTTCCGACTCTCCCCCTCAGTTATTCCACGTTTTGATGTCAGAAGTGAATGGAATGCGATGAAATGTCCTCAGAAATGTTCCAGTCGACGTTTAACTGGCTCCCAGTCCAGCCAGATCAAACGCACTGGGCCCTTATACTGTTCCTGGCCTGCAGCAGATCTTTACGCTGGAACGTGCTAAACGTTAGCTCATCTTACAGCTTTCATTAACCAGCATTCTTTCGCTTCTCTCACGCTCTCACTTGCTCTCCTTCTTTCACTCTTTCCTTCACTAACACCCGCCCTCCCGGCTGGTTTTCTGACGGCAGTTTGAACCTTTTAATGATGAAGACAAACGAGCTCATTCTCAAGCATCCTCATGCGTGTTTCTCGCGTGTGTTTGTGCTCGTGTGTGTGTGTTTAAGTCCTGGTCTCAGACGTGCAGATGTTTTCATGTGTACCATCTTGTTCTGAGGGTTCCATGCATGTTCATGTCCGTCTGTCTTGTGTTTATGTTAATTCTAACCTTTCCCTCGTTAATACTCCCTCTCCCCCTCTGACGAGGCTGATTTCTTCATTGAACCTGACCTGCTGGATTTTTCCATCCTACAAGCGCCTTGGCCTGGTCTTTTCGTGTGCTGCTGATCATGAGTGTATCAACCAAAGGTAATCCGCTGTAATCACAGGCAGGGTGATTAAACAGAGCATGGAGGCTCTCTACTTATTTCCTCTTAATTGTGTTAAAGGTCCATATGGCTGTGTTGCACAACATCATGCTCTCAAAATCCCATCACGTGCAGTTATTATCATGTGCTGCTCATCTGCTTCAGTGTAGTCGTGATGCTTTCACAGATGAGAGACGATGGAGGAGGAGGGGGAGGACTGAGACTCTGAATTAAAAGGAACGCCTAAACGCAGCTTAATTTTCAGAGGTCATTTGGGAATAAACTCAGAGGTAATTCTGCGTTTATTAGCGGTGTCATGTACGTGAAGGCTGATACGATGAGGTTTTCCTGCAGATGTTCATGGCAGAGGGTGCTGCAGTTCAAAGGCTGACCACCAGGGGTTGCTAAGAGACAGAGGGGGCAAAAGGAGGCAGCGTTGCCAGAGTGGACGGGTTTCTGCCTAACTGGGCTTCTTTTGAACAGGTTGGGCTGGGAAATATAGCACTGGATGGTTTTTAGAAGGAGGAATTATTAAAATAGATGCCATCACATGATGGAGAAAAGTAGAACTTACACTTGTCAACAAACTGCTGTCCTTTCAACTCATATTATTTATTTGATTTTGAAATTAGAGAGAATCTACTCAGCACTCTGTTGGGAGCCTGATTGTGTTTTTTTCCTCCTTTTTTGGGGCCTTTTGTGTTGTTGTGAAGCTTTGTGTGCTCATGACATGCTTTGAGTTTCTTGTGATTTGAGCTGCTTTTTATTGAGGTTTCGCAGGTTTCACATCTCTCCGGGCTGGAAATCGTCAGCCAGATCTGGCAACCCTGCTTGAAAGAAGAAGGCAAATAAAAGAGCACCTTAAGTTTCTTTTTTTTCTCTGGCATAAACCTCATAGGAGTCCCTCCGCTTTATTTATCACCAAAATGTCTCCAACACAAACTCATTATCCAACATGGAAACTTTGGAATGTGATTAATTTTAATATGTGCACACACTCACCCACACGCAGACACACACACACACACACACACACACACACATTCAATAGCAAAAATTAAATACAACTGTTTTACAAAATAAAAAGGACACATTAAGAGATATCAAGACATGCAGTGACAAATATAAAAAATAGACATTTGCTTTCTTTTTCTGTACAAACATACATGAACACATATAAATATATATAGAAGTAAAAAAGGGTGTATTTTTAAAATACAAAGGTCAAATTGTACAGTTACATTCCAGAATAACAAAACAGGAGACATGGCACAATATTCAAGTGAGCTTGCCTTTTTCCACAGACACTGTACAAAACTGCAGGATACTCTAGATTCAGAAACCAGATCACACAACAGTTACGTTTTTTTTTTTTTTGTTTTGTTTTTCCGAGTCTGTTCACGTTGCTGTAAACATTACAAATGAGAGAAACAAGGGTACATTTTTTGTCGATGGATTTCCTTTTTGGAATCACTCTTTCTTTCAACTTTGTGAACAGCTGAGCAGTCTGTTCTCGGAGCGTCGGTTCCGGTGCCCTTCTCTCTGTGAGGCTCTCGGAGGAAGCTCGGCAAAATAAACAAGACAGTGTTTATGTTGGCGTGAAGAGCGGGAATGCTGCAGGAACGCTGCGGGAACCTGGTGAACCGTGGCCTCCTCTAGTTCTGCCTGACGTCCTGCAGAAGCTTGTTGATCTCGTGAGCGAGCTCGGTGGCGTCCATGCCCGCCTCGTGGTGCCCGTCGCCTCGCCTCTGACCCTGATGGAAGATGCCATCAAAGTCGTCCTCCTCATAGTTCTCAGGGATTTCCTCCATGGCCGGCAGCCATTTCAGGTGTGCCGGCTGTCCATTGGCGGAGGCAGAGGTGGATGATGAGGATGAGGATGAGGAAGAAGAGGAGGAGGCAGAGACGTGGTTGGCGTTCACAGATCCATTCCCTGGGTTCAGATAGTGGGTGCTGGCGGCCCACGCGGCGACACCTGGGGGGTAAGCAGCACCTTTACCACCTGGCAGCAACCCCCTACGGCTGTCCTGAGGAACAGCGCTGTTGCTATGGTTACCAGCGATGCTGGCGCCGCGTGCGCCTCCTCTCTCAGCAGCTGAGGTGGACGAGGGCAGGTTTGTTTCAGCGCACTCGGTGTACGAGTCCATATTAGGGGGCAGGAGTCGCTGGAACACAGAGTTCATCTCTGTCAGGAGGGAGCCGGCCCCCCCTCCAGCTGCGCACGCGTCCCCTCCTCCCCCTCCCGCTCCTCCTCCCCCCATCTCTTCGTTCCCAGACTCCTTGCCAAAAGTGGAGAAGCTCTTGCGCTGCTCCGAGTCGACGGAGGACTGGTCGTCCTCCAGCGGGGGCTGCTGGGACGACTCCTCCCCGGGGATGTACATGTTGTTGCGATAGTCGGCGGAGGATGTGGGTGAGGAGATGGGGGGCATCCAGCACTGGTCAGAGTGTCCCAAGATGCGACATTCGTCCGTGCACAGTCTCATAGCTGAAAAAAAAACAAAAAAACATAGAGAATCAGAAAAGACATTTTAATCTTCCTGTTGCGACAGATTTTTGAGATTCCTGCTCAAAATAACACAATGTAGCTAAAAATACCTGGAAATCCAGTCTGTAACATCTCACCAATCATCTACCATGACTGATTTTCCTCTTTTGTACACAATAGAAGTTTTTAAAAAAAAAGAATATTTCGACTGACTCTCCAAAATTGGCACATTTGGGCGCACAAGTAAAATACGTTTAGCATAGCCCTGGACTGGTGACCTGTCCAGGGTGTAATCTTGCTTTTCACCCCAGTGGAGCAGGGATAGATTCCAGCAGACCCCCACGGGCCTACACAGAAGTGATGGATGGATTACATCTTTTATTTAATATAAATGTCAAATAATCTCCTACATATGAGTTGTTAGGTTTCAATCACCACCACTTCACCACTTCCTGGTTGAAGCTCATCCAAGAACTACGGTTTGTTGCAGTTCCTCCACCGACCACTAGGTGCTGGCTCCATAACAGAGCAGCTCTCCATTGACCTCCATGCTAAAAGGTGGCCAAACTATGCAGCAGAATTAAACATATCTACAGTCTGGTACGGGCGGTGTTGGTCTCTTTAGTTAAATTTTATATCCATGGCAACTGTACAGCAATAAAGCTGAGCAAATCTGCAGGTCACATGGCCGGATAGTTCATTAATAGTTGACAATGATCTCCACAGCCAAAGGAAAGGACAGACAAGAAGTTTCCAAATCCACCTCTCTTCAGGCTTTGTCCAACCAAAACAAAGAAAGAATTGCTTTGGTTTTGTTGTTTTGTGTTTTTTGTTTTTTTTTATTGTAGTTGTTCAAAGTTTCATCTCTGTGACGGCTGCTTTTGTTGACAGAGTGGAGTCTTTTCAGGAATATGATATAAGATGGTGAAATGTCAAAGATGAGACCCAGTTCAGTAGCGGGCTGAAAAAAGTTAAGTTTTTATTGTTGTTCGACTGCTCAGTCACTTTTTGTCATAGAGCGTTCATCCTTAAATCCTGTTTGTGGAATGTGAATTGTCTTTTGTTTAGGTGGAAATGCTCTGTTTGGACATAAAGCTCAGCTTTTTTTTCCCTTGTTGGAAAGTGGTTAAGCTTTTTTTTTTTTTTTTTTTCTAGAATCTGTCTTGCTCATGAAAATAAAGTCACAAACACTGAATATGCAGTGAAAGAGGTGAGAATGGGTCATATTTGAAGAGCTACTTCAGCAGCAGTGTGAGGTGATGCTCAGTGTTTCATGCCACACTGCTTCTGTCTTTCCTTCACAGCTCAGCTTGGAGAGTTTTCATTTCTTTTCCTTCCTTGATCTCATCCTGGTGGTACTTACAGCTTACTGCATGGTAGCACCACGTACGAAGACAATGACAGGGTCTAAATAAATGAATTAAAATCCCGCCTAACGTGGGGATTTACTTCTTTGCTTCTTTTGTCATTTCCACAATGAAGAGGCACATTTGCCCATCTAAACAGAAAAATCTAAAAAGTTAAAGAAAAAAAAGAGTGATAATCTTCCCTCTAGGCCCCATTATCTCCTTCCCTTTCTCAGTTTTTTTCCTTCCATATTAGCATAAAAGACAGCAGAGGGGGAGAGGAGGGAGGAGAGTGTTTCTCAAATGGTGAAAAATATAAGATAAAGAGAGACTGACCAGTAACCCTCCCATCATCCGCCATAATAAAGACAGAGAATATGTTAACAAATGCAGCGGATGGACTAAAAGATGCCGAGCAGCTCTCGGGAGCGCAAGTAGGAAGCGGGAGAGGGAGAGAAAACAACATTCTAAAAGCAATTACTCTGAATTCTCCTCAGTTCAGACATGAAAGCGCACCACTGTCACTCACCAGGGGGGAAAAAGAGAAAGAAAAAAAGAAGTAAGGGGAGGGAAAAAAAAAAAAAACCATCACCCTGAGACGCATACCGATGAGTGACAGGCAACTCATCTCCGCTCCGGGGAGGATTTTACAGACACGACTATCTGAAGGGCAGAAAACACGCGCACGGAAGCAACCGCACAGCAACACAAACAGCCACAAACACGCCGCCGCTTCTCTCTGTGTGATAACGAGCGTGGAAATGAGGCTTGTGTGGAAGAATGGGGCCGAGTACAATACAGACTGTGTTGGTGACAGGGTGGATTTAGTGCCTGTTAAAGGCAGGTGTGATAAAAGGCTCTGGCCTGACGCTGTCCGCGGTGCTGAAATATGTCAGGTGCGCGTGGAGGGCCAAGCGGGGCCTGGAAGAAGACCCTTCTGGGTGGTTTTAGGTTCAAACTGAGAAGAAACACCTAATGCAATAACTTGTGTTAGTGTCACTGGTCAAATCAAACACCAGTATTTCAGGTGCTGCTATATCACCATGGTAACTTACCCCGAATTCAGACCTGCTCTAAAGCTGGATACACTCGGAGTTTCAAATCTATTCTTCTTTTTTTTCCCCCCCTGGATCTATTATATAGTTGATACTATTAGTTTTATCATTTAATATTTCAATTTCAGGATGCTGTTACATTAAATCTGATCATAATTTAATACGATGACATAATCTCGATAATCTGGTGATGAGTGGAGTACAATGTTCACCATCTTTGGCAGAATTCAAAAAGTTATCAATTCTTGAAATTCAAAGTTGTTTATCAGAAAAAAAAAACTGTCTTAAAGAGCTTGGTTTCTGGTCTTTACTTAACATTTGTCTGCGATGTTGAACTACTACCTTCACATAAACTTGAGATTAAGCGCAATGTATTGTATTAAATATGACTGTGGAAAAACACTGAAGAAATTGTGAATTTGCTAAACATTCACCTGTCCCAGCTACTGGTTTGAAATCAGGTTCAGTTTTTTATGTGTAATTATGACTGAGCCAATAAAGTTTCACGAACATTAATTGTTGACTTTTGTACTTTAGGTGCTGAAGATTTTCATTCAGTTTAGATTAATCTTATGTTTGAGGTATAGTGTCCCTGATGGACCCCAAAAAATAATTAATTAATTAAAAAGACAAAAAAAAATAAGATGCCTCAAAAGAATGAGTTTAATTAACTTCAGATTATGACATCACTTTCATGATTGTCAGTTTGTCTTGTTCCCATGGCTTATTTCTGCTCTTTTATTGCTTGGACTTTTCTTTGTGGCTAGCTTTTTCGTTTTTCATTTTGAAAGTACTTTCTCTGGCATGTGACTTTCTCTCCTTTCAGTACCTCCATGATCTCCTGCAACGGCTCCTTTTCTCTGTAACCAGGTCAAAGAGTAAACCCACAAGTTTAGCACTTACGCCACAAGTCGGATGGCGTCCTAGCCTTGATGCTACTGGATTAGTAAGTCATTTACTTTCTTGCCTTCTATGTGCTGTGCGTTTGAGCTTGGTAGATATCAGGCTGTATTATTAAAGTTCTTTGTTTGCTCGCCGGCTCATAGTTTATTTTTTTACAAAAGCAAGAAGACAATGTCATGTGGCCGACTTCCATAGCAATAATATTTACAACAGCGGCAACAAGCACTTGCGCTTCAGAACCAGATGGGGGTGCTAAAGAGCACAATCTTACGTGGTGTTGCTTTTGTTTTTAAATGATTGTGTAATCAAGCTTCTTTTTCTTATTTTTCTCTACAACTTTTCATCAGCATGGTCAGAGCATCTTGAATTTTGTGGAAGTCAGTTGAAAGGCCTTGCACTAAATTATATTCAACTTTTTAAAATTGGAGTGAAATATTTTATTGTGTAATTTTGTGGGGATGGTTAGAAGCTCAATGGGAACCATGAGAAAAATAAATAAATAAATAATCCCTAATCCATATGGATCTTGAATCTTCTTATAGCACCACCTAGAGGCCTAAGAAGGTAAATATTACTTTAAAAGATGTATATGTATAATGTATGTTTTTATTATCATTATTATTATTATTGTTGTTGTCAAGACACTTTTAGTGCAGGAAGAAACAAGGTAATTATAATAATTGAAAGCAGAAACTGTTTCTATTCTTAGTCTGTTTAAAACTGCTGATAATAACTCAGGTCATACAGATCAGAGGACAAGTTATTATATCAAAGAATATTGGATCAATGAAATCAATCAGATGATTTTTGAAACATCATCAGAGAAACAGGAACTCTTTGAGATTTGAGTGTTGGATGTGTCTGTGCAGTTGCACTGCATAAATAATAACAGTGCATCATTTTACACTCACTAGAGCAGAAAAACTTGTTTTGTAACACAGCAGTAAGTCATGATTGACTCATTTAGCTGATGATTGTTTCCCTCTCCATGCGAAGAAAGCCTGGCTCTCTTCGTAGCAAACCCCCTGAAGTGGATTCTGTTTGTTTTAGAATCAGTTCAGTTCACTCTGAAGTGGATCTAAACTGAACTGGCTCAGCAGAGGTGACAGTTCAGCTCCTGCTGCAGAAAAAAACAAAAAAAAACCTGTTTGGGAGAGTGAGGCCAAGCGGTGGCGCTCAGGCTGAGGCTTCCATCACGCACCTGGGTGGAGTCGATGGTGCATTTCGAGGTGCATCAGGTCAGAGAAGCCCTCCCCCAGCAGCAGCCTGTCCACGGGGGATTCCCGCCCCATCTCACAGTCGCTGTCCCCCGCCTCACTGTCGCCACGGCCACTGTCCTTCAGGCTGAACTTGTCCATGTCCTGTAATGCATACCTGCAGGGAGACGTTCGCAGTAGTTACAGACACCTGAAAAGCACTGATACTTTACACTTTACACCCACTGAGACGGTCTGCCTGACGGGGAGACTAAATCTGCCACATCAGACTTGAAGCTGCTTCTGCAATCTGTCAAACGGCTGGACGAGGCTCGGCCCATAAATTCAACGCGGAGATGGATCCCGTCTGTAAATCTATCACAGCAGCCACTAGAGGCTTCTATAAATCTGTCATTTAGGAATCATAAGAAGATATTACTGCAGACATTCTGATGGATGCACACTTTACAACCTGAGTACCAACAGCCATGACATCCAGATGAATGAGCTGAACACAACAACTGGAATATGTAGAAAATATACACGATTACATGCCGTGGAACCACGGGACGTTTCAGCAGGACACGTACAACTTTTATGAAATACACAATGAGGAACAAGTGGTTTGAAACGCAAACAAAAGAGGAATCTTTCTGGGGTGGGGAGCCAAAAAAACGGGAGGAGGGTAAATTACCTGTAGCTGCGGGAGTATTTGTTGCCACGGAAACTGGGTCTGGGCTGGTACTGGCCCTGATGGAGCATGGACAGAAGCTGTGAGACTTGCTACATCCAAAAAAAAAATGACAAAAACAAACAAAATATAAAACAAAAGAGGAAAAAAGATGGGAAAAAAGGGAGGGGGGAAGGGGAATGAATAACAGATGGGACATTGAAGAAGGGGATAAAAAAACAAGAGAAAGAAAGAGAGACAACACAGGAGACAAAATAATGGATGAGTAAACACAAAATGGATGATGGAGAGGCTGCTAAAAACGGGCAAGACAAAATGGATGACATTTAAACAAAAACTGGGGGGGTGATGGGGGAACGTCTGGATGAAAATGGAAAACAATTGACTAAGGGGTGAGTCACATGGGGGGAGGGGGGGTGATGGAGGTGACGGGTGTAAACAAGGTAAAGACACAGACATCCGTAATCATCAAGTTTTAATGAGAGTCAGTGTGGCGCTGCAGGCAGCTGATGAAGATGCACATGGAGGAGTGTGTGCACGTGTGTGCACGTGTGTGCATGTGTGTGTGTGCGTGCACACTTTTTCAGTATATAGTTTGATTCCAATGTCCATACTTTGCATATTGGCCATCATTTCTACTAGAGGCATCAGACTTAACTTTAAAAAATAAATTAAAAAAAAAAACATTTCTTCTCTAACTTTGTAAAACCAAATAAATGATTTCTGACTGAAATGCAGACGCAGGTGTCTCATCTTCTAAAATCTTAATAATAGACCAATGCAGTGGGCTTAAGTTGATGAAAGCCAAACAATTATGACTTATTTTTTATCTTTTAAACACCACCTGTGAACATTCACAGAGCTGAAAAAACTCACATACTGTATAAACTATGGACAAACTATCTGGTCACATGACCCATAGATTTGTACGCAGAGCCTTTGAAGCCTAGTAGCAAAGAGGCGGGACAAAGCTGTGAAAGCCAACGGCAGAGCCAATGGTTGGCTGTCAGTCAAGCATCTCAAATGACGTCCGGGGATCTGATTAGTCAGATTTATTGCTTAATATAAATTTATCTGATGAGGTACAAAAATATTCACCCCCGTAAAGTTGTCATGGATGTAAAATGTGACCACAGATGAAAAAAAAAAATTTTGTACCAAGATGTAAATACATTTAATTCTGCTTTTAACATGGGAGTCAATGAGGATGTGTTCTGGTTTGGAACCAGCACCTAGTGGTCGGTGGAGGAACTGCAACACAACGTACTTCCTGAATGAGCTTCAACCCGGAAGTGGGATGGTTGCTGCTTGATTAAAAACACGAGGAATTGTGGGTGATATCGGCTTTAAAGAACTTTGCTGGTTTTAGCTCAGTGGGTCCCCCTACAGGTGTGGATGTCTTTTTGCTGCTCAACAGGTCGCATGTTACTTTGACTGCTTTTGGAGATGAGTTTCGGAGATAGGTGGAATGAGAAGAAACTTTTGTAAAAGTAATCAAATATTTGTTTAAATATGACATTTTCTGTTACATGAATCCATGTGCTTCACATGTTTTTGTCTGCGTGTGCGTGCACGTGTGCGTGCTCACCTCCACTGGTGGCGTTGCGTGCGCCAGCTCCAGCGCAAAGCTCTCTGGGATATGATTGGAAGAAATGGTGACCAGGCTGTTGAGGGACTGGCGGCTGTGCTGGTTCTGCCGGCTCCCTAGCTGGGCCCGGTCCAGCGGCGGCGTGGCCGAGGGCGAGCGGTGGTGGGCTCTGATGGGGAGGGTCCCGTTCACTGTGGGGACCAGGGTGATGTCACCTTTGTGGATCTGCCTAGAGGGCTTCTTGGGGTGGTGCTGGTGGGTGGACTCAGCCACGCGGCAGTTGTAGGAGTGCCGCGTGTCCTTCTTCTCCCGGTTGCAGCGGGCAGCAAACACCACCATGATGACCAGCAGCACGCCGCAGATGACCCCCAGGGAGATGATGATGATCAGAGTTGCATCCAGGGAGGTCCCCCCCTGGTCCATTGGCTGGGCGTGGTTCTCCATGTTCTCATAGAGGGTGATCTTCAGAAGCGCCTTGGCGCTGAGGCTCTCGGTCCCCTGATCTCGGACCACCACTGTGAGCTCGGCGTGGTCATGGGGGAAGTTCTCCAGACTGGCGTTGGCGTGGATTTCACATGTTCTTGGGTCCATGAAGAAGAACCCTTCCTCGTTGCCGCTGATGATGGAGCAGGTGAGCTCAGCATTGACCCCTGTGTCCCGGTCCGTTGCCCTGACGATGGTGACCAGGCTCCCAGGCTCAGTGTACTTCAGAGCAGGAACATCTGCAGTGAAGTTCCACAGCTGGGGCACCACGATGACCGGAGGGTTGTCGTTCTCATCCAGGATGGTCAGGACGACGGTGGCATTGCTGTTCAGGGATGGTTTTCCTGCATCTTTGGCTTGAACCACAAACGTGATCTTACTCACATCCTCCCGATCAAACGTGCGCAGCGCATAGATGGCGCCATTTGAAGGGTCGACGGTGACGTAAGTGGAGATGGGGCTTCCGTGTATGGAGTTCTCCAAGATGTAGTAGCTCACCTGGCCGTTGGCGTCTAGATCCGGATCAGTGGCCAGGATGGACGTCAGGTACGCGCCTGGGGCGTTGTTCTCTGATTTGGAGATCTCATATCTCCCCTTCTCGAAGTGAGGCGGGTTGTCGTTCTCGTCGGTCACGTGCACGGTGAAGTGCTTTACGGTGGAGAGGCTGGGGACCCCGCGGTCCTCCGCGACCACCGTCAGGCTGAACTCGGACCTCTTCTCTCTGTCCAGGGACACGTTGGTGAGGATCATGTAGTTGTTCTCGTACGACTTCTGCAGCTTGAAGAAGCCCTGGCCGTGGAGCTTACACTCCACCTCCCCGTTCAGGCCGGAGTCCAGATCCTCCACGCGCACGAGCGCGACAAACGTGTCTAGTGGGGATGCCTCGGACACGTACGCCGCGTCCCCGTTCCCCTGCGTGGACATGAGGCTGATGCTGATGTCTGGCTTGTTGTCATTCACGTCCACCACTTTGACCAAGATCTTGCAGTGCGCGGGCATGGAGTTGGGGCCCATGTCCTGCGCTTGCACGTCGATGTCGTAGGAGTTGAGCGTCTCGTGGTCCACGCGCCTGGTGAGCGTCAGGTGTCCGCTGTCCGGGTTGATTTTGAACGTCTCCACGATTCTGGGGGACACGTGGCTGCTGAAGGAGTACACGATCTTGGCGTTGGTGCCCTCATCCGCGTCCGTGGCGTTCAGGTCGATGAGCAGCGTGCCAACAGGTGAGTTTTCGGGCAGGTTGATGACGTAGGAGGACTTCTCAAACACCGGGCTGTTGTCGTTAGAGTCGGCCACGCTGATCTTGAGGAGGGTTGACCCGGTTCTGGGGGGGACGCCCCTGTCGGAGGCCGTGTATTGAAGTTCGTAGCCAGCACGCACCTCCCGGTCCAGCTCGCGCAGCACCACCAGCTCCGCGTACTTCACCCCGTCGCTCCTGGACTGCACGTCGATCCTGAAGAAGTTGTTGGGCTCCAGCGCGTACGTGTACAGAGAGTTGTCCCCCACGTCGGGGTCCGTGGCGCTGTCCAGGGGGATGCGCGCCCCGACGGCCGCGCTCTCCGAGATCTCGATGGGCACGACGGCGCGGGCGAACTGCGGCGCGTTGTCGTTGATGTCCAGCACCTCCACCTCCACGTGGAACAGCTGCAGGTGCTCCGTGGGGAGCGTGAGCACGTCGAACTGGATGGAGCAGTTCAGGTTCTTCTCGCAGAGCTTCTCGCGGTCGATCCTGGTCCTGATGCTAATTTCTCCGTCCTGCTCGCGCACGGCAAGGAAGGACGAGCTGCCTCTCTGCATGGCTCTGAAGCGCAGAGACACGGAGCCGGGAAGTTTGGCCATAACATCCGCCACGTCTTCCTTGAGACGCGCAATCACCGTGCCGACCTTCTGCTCCTCAAAGATCTGGTATTTGAGAGTCTTGCTGGCGGAGAGCTGCGTTGTCAGCGCCAGGACAACAAAAACGGTCCACATTTTGCCCCAAAACAGCCCTGTCATTTTTGGTTTCTGGAACAAAAACAGAGCAGCTGCGGATTTGAGCGCAGATCCACTTTTAAAGCTCTCTTTGCTCACACAGCAGCTGCCAGCTCGTCTGAGTGGGACTTATTTCCATGAAAGCATCAGCTTCTTGCTTGTTGTCTTGTTCTTCCACGCAGATCTGTTGCGCGCATCCAGAGTGCGTGGAGCGCCGCTAAAGAAGATCCGTGCGCTTTTCTGCCTCTCCTCCCTGCGTCTGCTTCTGTGCGCTTTCTCCCCCCAGCTCCCTCTCTCTCTCTCTCTCTCTCTCTCCCTCTCTCTCCCTCTCTCTCTCGCACGGACCAGCCCACCACCCACCCACTCCCCTCAAATAAAATAACTCGCCTCAAAGCAGCGAGCTGCGCGTGAAGCTCCCTTCTTCACGCCCAAAGACAAGCGTCTTCAATCAGAAACTGGCTGGTGGCCACTTAAAGTCCGAGAGGAGATGAGGAGGAGGAGGAGGATGATGATGATGGTGGGGGTTAAAACCCCGCCTAATCTGTATGTGTGTGTGTGTGTGTGTGTGTGTGTGTGTGTGTGTTGCGTTTGACCAGGTTATGCTGTAACATCTGTGGTGTCAGCCCGAAATGGTCGTCTGCTCATCGCAGGAGCTCCACGATTTAACCACACTGGCAAAGTAATCATCTTCACTCTGAAGAACACAGGCAACCTCACCATCCTGCATTCACTCAAAGGCCACCAGGTACAGTTCAATCCTCCACATAACCAACAGAATTATAAAAGATACACAGATACATACCTGTCCCTCATGAACTGAATCTCTGTGTCCACTTAAATCAATTTAGCAAGGAAGCAATGACATACTGTTATAAAATACTGTGCAACTACTGATGAAGAGCAGACAGAATCTTGTAGGATTGTGACAGTGAGCAACACAACATTGTTTATGCTGAGGAGTTGTAAAGTTAGTCCATTTGAAATTTTGGATGTAGCCATGCTAACCGCCTGACCAACCATACCCACTAACCTCAATGAATGCTCTCTCTCATGAAAAGGCTAACCCTCCCATTCACAGCCATTTCCACCAGTACAGAACATACTGAACCAGTCACAGGGGTGTGCACAGAAACATCCAAGAGTCGCTATTGAAAACAGTCAAGATGGCTTCAGAATTGCTAATAACACCTTGGATCAACAAGTTTTTGCTGAAAAAGTAAATTACTGGTATTCCAACTCCACTGCCGGCAGTTTTCCATGTCTTTTGTTAATGCTTGTCTGCTTGTATGACATGCTTTGTGTCTGTAAGAGGCATTTTTGTCCACGTCTGTTAGCTTAATGAGTAAATAATCCAGTTACACTCTTCAAAAGATGAGTTTCTCAACAGTATGTTTAAATTACCAGCCAGGCTCACAGCAGTCACTAAAGTTAAATGAGTGCAGAAGGTCGAGCTAGATAAAAGAATACACAATTTTTTAACTTTGACTTACAAACATATATTTGTTGCTTTGGTCAATATCAAGTTGTCCTGTGTTTCTTTTATTAATTGGCATGGTATACTCTTAAAAAATAAAGAAACTTCTGGGCCGCTCGGTGGTGCAGTGGTTACAGCAAGCAGCCCATGTACAGAGGCAACAGTCCTCCAGCAGCGGTTGCAGGTTTGACAACCCTTTGCTGTGTGTCTTCCCTATCTCTCTGCCCTGTATACTGTCAATAAAAGGCCACGAGAACCAAAAAGTACCTTAAAATAAAATAAAGAAACTTCTGTCACTGTATGATCTTTCAGAGTGTAATAAAGCTGCAAACCAGGATCACAGGACTAATTCGTCTGGATCTGGGAATAGAGCTCTCTCTGTTTTTGACATTCTGGTACCAAAGATATCTTTAATACTTCACTTTGGACAGAATTTAAATAATTCCAAATAATGAATATGTAAAACTGAATAAAATTTCTGGAAAAATAACCATGTCATGTTGTACTTTCTATTGGAAAAGCCCAATAGCCAGAAGGATTTTTCATTTGAAATTGAAACTCAATAAAATGACCATGCCTTCACTGCAGTCCAAATGACAAAAGCAGATTAATCATCAAGATGGGACAGATTTAAATCAGGACTAAATTACCGAATATTATTCATTGTAATGTCTATTACTCTATACTTTTTTTTAATAAAATGCCTTTGATTGATTTTAGTGAAGACGAGATTATTTATTGAGGCTTAATCTGCCTGTCTGAAGCACTTGAAGTTTAAAAATGGTCATCCTTTCAAGAGCATGTGGCTTTCTGTGTTAATGACTGTTACAATCCTACCCGGCAACTCTTCACAGACTGTAAGCCTGAAGTGATCTTGCAGCAGCTTACATTGAACCTTGTCAGCGACAAGTCATCCAGGGCAGCAGATGTTTTTTCTTCTGCTGAAAACCCTCTTGATGATCCACGAGCAAAGGTCTTTTTTTAATCTTATGACAGATGTTGCTAATCTTCTGACAGATTACGTTCCATCCTCTCCGGTGACTGCGCCAGACTCTCAGTAAAACTCTCAAAGCCTTAGCATCAGCAAAAATGTCAGGATTGACCAATTGTTTTGACTCAACAAAGACCACCATTTGATCGTAATTTTCAAGTTCATAAGTCTCTTAAGTTCATTAATAAATCATCAGACCCAAACAAGATTTGGTCCAACTGATAACGAGGATGGGTTCAGAGAAGCAGCAACACACACAGCATTTTTTTTGTTTATTTAAATTTACTTTAAGAACAAAAAAAAGTTTTGTAGGGTAACAACTTTTAAAATGTTAAACATATTTATATGTTTCTTTCAGATTGGCTCATACTATGGCAGCGAGATTGCATCTGTGGATATTGATGGAGACGGTATAACTGACAACCTTCTGGTGGCAGCACCGATGTTCTTCAGCACGGGCTTGGAGAAAGGAAAGGTCTACATCTACAGAGTAACAGAGCTGGTAGGTAGAAAAGTACAAATCCCCGTGTGTACACACACGGGCTTCAGTCACCTTAGAGCCTAACATGGCACTTACACAGAACTGGGTCAGCACCTGCTGAAACTCCAGACTTCTCCAGTAATTTAAGCATACCTCACCAGAAGTGTCTGGTAACACCAGTTAACACACTGACATGCTGCAGCACACTTTTGACGCATGACCTTGTCCAGATGAAAGGTGCAGATAAAATGAGAGAACTTTACCATGGCAGTGTGCAGACTTTATGAGATGTGCAGAATGAACTCAAAAGGAAAGTATTCTTCTCTTTTTAAACCCATTTCCAGCAGACCATTTGGAGGTGAGAACTTTCTTTAATAGAAAGACATTTCCTGATTTTTCTGGTCCGTCTCGCTCGCTGTGAGAATGAGTGTCCTCAGCTGTTTTGAATCCAGAGAGCAGACATGGATGAGGCATTTAAATGTCTGCTTCGGTGTTAAACACATCACAGGTGGTTGCCTTGGCTAAAAAACAAAAACAAACAAATCACTCCACAATAATCAGTGTCATCGTCAAGACAGAAATGTCACACGTTCAGGCCCATTAATAATTACAGTGTGTTTGATCAGGTGTTGCTGTTGAGTGACTTCCTTCTGGAAAAACACTTTAATTCCATTGAAACACGCTGCATTCTGCAAATGTCTGTCTGCAATCAGTTGGGAGGTTTTGCACTTATGAAGAGCTCACTAACTCCCTCTACTTCTCTGCTTTGTAGTTTTTTTTCACTCTTTCAGTTTTCTTAGCCTTATTTGCAGCCGTCTACGATGTAAAAGCTTTGAAGAAAGTTCAAAAAGAGCCTTTAGTAACAAGGCTGGTAAAGACTTTGTGCTATGGAAAAGCTCAGCCCAAAACTAAGATAAAAGTTTTTGGATCTTTGTGCAAAATTTTGAAAAGATAAAGAAAATGGATTGCGGGGAAGGAAAATTATGTTCCAAGAATTGGAATTGAATATTCTCAAATATAATAAAATAAAAAGAAATCCAGAATAGTTATGACAAAATTGGGTTTGTATGTGGACGCTACAATCATGTATCATCCTCATCAGAGGCTGTCACTCAAAAATAAACCTTATGAAGTGTAACAGCATGTTGGATCATGACCTGTTGTACAACAAATCTCATATGAAATTCTTATAGACAGTTGAGTTTAGTCCCCTATGTGCAAAAGCAATCATTTCATGCTAATGAGTACAGTTTTTTGGTTACTTCTGAATACAAAGTGCTGTCTGTTCAGAGTCCTGGGACACTTAAACACAAAAACCATGTGTATGCTTTTTCCTACATACAAATAAGTGTTTATCAGGGCAGAAGATGCTTCACACACATTTTTACACCAAGTTAGGTATGACACAGTGACTTAGAAAGAGAACAAAGGCACTTTGTATTCAGAAGTA
>JBAMYA010000001.1:15484991-15503096 GCA_037176975.1 Arrhamphus sclerolepis | reverse complement strand
GTTATACTGCAACCCATTGAGGCAATATAAACAGCAAATGTATATTAATTAGGAGGGCACTTGAGAGCCCTCAGCTCCATTTCTTTTCTCTAATGCCTTGCAGGAGTCACCTTGAATTAATGGAGAAAACAGAGTTAGGGCCTATTAGTCTAAACCTGCTATCACAAGTCTGACACATCCACCAGTCCCGGTGTGTGTGTGTGTGTGTGCACGTTCATGCACATGTCTTCTCGGCACCCCTGTTTACCCTCTTGTGTCGAAGGGCTGTGAGCGAGTGTTTGCGTGATTGACATGTTGTTGATTTGTCGGGGACTGCCTCCTCCCTGATACGATGTCTGTGTACAGCTGATGACTGACAGCTAATTTGTGGTCCTGAGATTAGTGTTTTAGAAAAGGAACTCTTTCAGAAACGTGCCACATCTGAGTGGAATTGGTCCCATTTGGTGCCATTTCTCAGACAGAGCATGCGTGTCAGGCCAGTAATGAGGACGGGACGGGCTTTTCTTCCAGACGGCGCCCGTCATCCCTGACGTGACAGCTGCTTTCTGAACATGTCAGTGGCCATGTGCAAACACAGTCAAAACATTTGCATTAGTGCTACTTAAGGCTCCGTTCAGATCGTTTCTTTTTTTTTGTTTGTTTTGATGGATGTGCAGTCACAGCTGCATTTAGCTACAGTGCATGTTTTTGATGAACGTCTTGTAATGAGGTCGAGGTCACGCGTGTGCTGGCAAACACATCTGAAGGTTTTCGTGGCTTTTCTCAATGTGGCTCAACTGGGAATGTGAGCTTGTAAGTAGCAGGGTGTTAAAAGAAGTGAAACGACATTAGCAGTGAAGCCCGCACCCTAACTCAAACCAGATGCCCGAAGGCGACCACAGCATCACCAGCCTCGGAGACGTCCCGGAACGTGAGACTCATGGGCCCCGTTGTGGCAGGAAACACAGAACTGACTACGCAGTGTCCAAAGTTAGTGGAAGGCCATTTTCAGAACCACAAGCTGCAAATACAATGCAGGATCCAGGATGTACAACATCTGGCCCAGTGCACTATGGGATACACCATGTGGAGTAGACTGGTCTGCTGCAGACTAGAAGTCTTGTCCAGAAGCAGCACATGATCTAGGTGTTTTGCAGACTGTGCAGTTGTTCACAAACTGCATACGATAGACTGCATTTAGGCAAAATCAGTATAAATAATATGTTGTGTTTAAATGTATTCCATCAATGTTTAAAATCAGTCTGAGCACATCTCTTCGACGCAGCCATTCGATTTCAGTTTCTAAATAAAAAATAAGAAAAAAATATTTCTATTTTGTTTTGATAAACCATCTAATTTTTCTTCTTAAAAATCAAAAAAACAAAACAGGGACAGGAAATCTGGAAAACGGTGCCTGTTTTTTTAATGATCAACTTTGCCATCAGTCTTTTTAAATGACCTGGAAGATGTAGAAGAAAAGAAAACGAAGACATCTTAAGATAAGTATTCAGCCTTTATTAAAGACAAGAAGTAAAATGTAATAGTCTTGGGTGATCTTTTGTTTTGATTTTGATTTTCAAAACTGAAATTGGATGTCCGTGACGTACTCAGACCCTGTTGATAAGTAAATATTCCTTCTTTTATTCACTCTTTTGACTGTTCACCCCAATTTTCAGGGGCTTAATACACAGTTGTTTTCATCTAAAGCTCATTATGTGTCATTTTGGTGATGGAGGTGTGCTAGCAGTGATTGTCCAGGGTTGGCTCGAGCTGTGCTTGAGGCGCCCAACGGGATTTTTTTTTTTTTTTCCCGGGGCCCAGAATTCCTGATGGTGCCCGGAGCAGATTGATGGCTCCATGTAGGAAACCGGGGAAACCTGGTTCATGTGACACAAAGCCCCTCTTGTTTCTGCAGCCCAACAACCTCTGCTGATTGGCTGCAATAACACAAACCTGCACTCAGCCTCCTCTGCTTCGAGCTCAGGCGTCCATTAAACCTGTCTGTGCGAAAGAATGCACACACCAGGCGAAGTTAGGCGCTCACCAAAGTGTTATATGTTCAAGTAACCCCTGGAGATGGACTTCCTGGGGTGGCACTAGAGTTACGGTTCTCGGGGCTCAGTGAGCTGACAGCTGGGCAGTGGAGGACCGGACGGGAGGGGGGCGGCAGTGATATAGTGGCGTGCATCGGGGGTAAAAAAGGGTATGATGAAGCGACTGGAGAAAGTTGCTGGCAACAGTTGAAATATGTTGGGGCTCAATAAAAGCCTCAGCTAAAGGACGGAGGAGCAGGAAGGAGCGAGGAAGGGTCAAGGAGCAGAGAAATGTGCAAACTTCCTGCTTAAAAGTGCTTGGGGGAGGTTGGAAGAGAGCGTGGAATTATACGTGGGGGGGGGGGAACAAAGAGGGAATTGAAAGAGCAAGAGCAAAAAAAAATGAAGGGATGCGTAGGAGGAAGAGGCGTATGAGTGCAGCAAAGAAGAAAAAAGAGATGTACCCTCTGGCTCTTCTGATGTTCATGATTAAAACCTCTTCCCGCTCTCATTTGCGCGCAGCACTTCTCACCTAAGCTTAATGAAAACACAGAGCTGGATTGATTTGTGACAACCTTGAGAGAGCGGAGGTACTTCTACGGAGTGTGTCTTTGGTTTCTGTGTGTGGAAGCATTCATTATCACAAATCAGACCATCGCACCTGAGCTCCTCTAGATTCGGTCGGGGGAACTGGCGAGGAAGACCTTGGGAAAGGTTACACAAAGTGGGAAGATAAAGTGGATTTCAGCAATAATTTGTTCTGGAGGCAGCGCTAGTGAAAATGATGCTGAAAACTGAGCATCTCCGTGGGAGTCCATGGTGGGATGTTGAGCGTGGTGCATCAGGTTTATGCAGGTCAGTCCAAAACAGTGAAGGGCAGCTGTTCAGTCAGCTCCGCGGTCATGAAAACCCATAAGAGATGACTGTAAAATAGCAAACTGACATCCAGGATCGAATTTTATTCTTTACTTTCTCAACTGGCTATGTTGTCAGAGTTCTCGCTAGTTCCTGGATTCAGTTGCAAAAGGAATAAAAAAGGGGGTCATTTTTTTCACAACATGTCAAATGTCACACATTTTGTAACTTTTACCATAAACCTTAAGCTTTTGTAGTAAAATTACATTTTGTTCTTGCACCATCCCAACTTTATTTATAAATCACTTTAAACCGCTACAGTGGACCAAAGTGCTTTACAAGTAAATAAGAGGTATATAAATGTAAATAAGAGGCTTCTTTTTTTAACTTTTCCCAACAACCAAGACATTTTTAACCAAAACATCGTTTTGCAACATTATATGAAATTCATTATTATTCATTATTATCATTTAATTGCAACTTTTGTATAGTTTCACCTTTTTATCGTAAAGTCTTTAGCAAACGTTTGCTAATCATGACTTCCTCACCTGTTATTCCACATTTTGATGTCGGTACCAAATGAAACTGGCTGCGGAAGGGAAATATGTCTTTGCGTGATCCTGCGGGCCTTGACCTTGACACATGAGGTCTAGATTCATGGAGGATCTCCCATGAGGCACTGGTATTTGAACTGGAATTTTGTACATCAGAACCGCTGTGATGGACTGGTGCCTTAGATAAGCTCCAGCAGATCCCTTAGACCCTGAAGCGGGTTAACCGGGTCTATAGACAACAATAACACAGTTGGAATGAAACGGATGACAACAAATTGGGTTTAATTGCATTAGAACTCGACTGCATTTAACCTGTTTTCCTCTGTAAAGAACCTTGAGATTTTGGTGTTGAGAAATAAAATCTAGACAAAATTTAACGCTCAGCTCCTCCTCTTGGTAGTTAAGGTGAAAGCTTTGCATTTAATTTGGTTTAATTGCCTCAGCTGATCTGTGCATGCATTACATTCCACTGATTACTGACAGATCATTCATGTTCATTAATCTGCATTCCAGTTCTGTTTCAAACCTTTATGGTTTTATGAGAAGAAACAAAAGGCTCTAATCGATGTCAAAAAATAATTTTATGCATGAAATTATTTGTGCTTCAGCTGAAACTCATTGAACTGACAGTTAAATACTAATTTATTCATTGAGTCACTAAAATGTATTTTGCTGTAAATAATACCCACAGAACACGAATCGTATTAAATGAAATGTTCACTGCAGTTGCTAATTCTAAGTCTTGTCGAGTCTGCATCACTTTGTGGGCTGCTATTATTGGTCCTTCTTAGCTGGCAAGCGGATCATTTCCTTCAGGGATATTTCAGGGCCAAACAAACAATAAATGGAAGAGATGCTTTCTTGTGGCTTTAGTTTTGACAAACTACAAACCCAGAAAATGCACACACATTACCTAAAAGCAAACCGTAACTCCCGGGGGCCTCATCAGTCATGGAAGAAGAGCAAAGACACACTTGAGCTAACATGATAACACACATACAAGTACATTTTGTTGATTAAGATGCCCTCCTAATTTTCTGTCCCCCTTTTTTTAAACTTTTTTTTTTTAACAGCAACTAAATGAGCATCCATCATAATTAGCCAAATTAATTCCCACATCATCATCAACAGCAGCTTTTGTTCACGCTTGATTACTTTTATATATAGCAATAGCTCCCCGGCATTTAACATCTCTCTCCCACACACTGCTCTTCAGTGAGCTCACTAGGCAGCCTCGACAGGATGATGGCTTTCATCCGGAGCGGGAACAAGGCAGAACGCCGTGTGCTGCTGCTGTAATCAATAACCATTATCGCGAGTTCTCACCTGTTTCGAGTCTTGTGCAAGGTCTGCTCTGGTTCTGATGATTTATTCTGAAGAGATGCACCAGAAAGATTTATAAGACCAAAGGAAGACGGAGAAATGGAATTGCAGATTTGCAGGAGTAATGCGTGAAAGAAGTGTGAATGTGTCTTGAGGAGTTTCAGCATTTTGTAGAAATTCATGCACTAACCAAAAAAAATTGGATGCTTTTGGATTTTTATTTTTTATTTTTATTTTTAATTCCCATGTAGATGCATGTAGATGACAGCTTTTTCCATCACAGCGGTTCTGGTGCTGATGCTGCTCTGGCTCCAAAACTCTGGTGGACTAGTTGTTCCAGTTGGCTATGATAATCTTGCCCTTCGGTTGGGATTATCCTAGCCAGCCTGAACATCGTTAACGTCATTATTAAGTCTTGTCTGTGTTGAGCGAGGAGAGAAGGAACCTAAGGAAAGGAAGTTATCAAAGAACAGACCACAAAATCAAGCAGCAGGGATCCATGAAGGGAACTGCCTACTTGTTCTATTATAGTTGACCAAAGAGCAAAACAGATGAGATGGCGCAAGGATAAGACAACTAGGCTGTAGCCTAGCCTAGAAAGCTAGAGGTACAACTAGCAAACCTAAGTTCGCTGAGCAGGTCCATCTAGCTACCATCCGTTGGAGCTCATTAACTATGCCCAAAAAGTCTTGGGGAGCCAGTCAGATCAGTCTATCCTTGTAAATCGTCTCTGAGAGGGCTTAATACAATGACGACAGAGCTGTGACGTTGTAGCCTGGATGGTAAACAGCAGCTGGACTTCCACGATGATCTCAGGTTCTGTACGAACCTGGCTGTTTCAGACAAAAGATGGGCGATTGTGGGAAAAAACATCGACGATCGTAGCTCAAAAACAGTGGTAATAGTTGTAGATCTCACAATGAGACAAGACAAGTGATGAAAGCGAGAACCGTCTTGCGAACAACTCAGATAAAGGAGAGAGACACCTTTTTTAAATTTTATTTATTCTCTTTTTAAAACACATACGCATCACTAATGCAACAATGCATTAGCACATTAGCAGCAACTTGCTAATGATGTGATGACGCTGCGTTTAGAGCATGAAATACATTTTGACTAATTTCTTATGCAGCGATGCTTCAGCAGCTGTTCAGTCACATGCTGTCTGTTAGACGGAAGGAACAGTTTTGCTTTTCAAAGATACTGTTGAGCAAAACCGGTAATTCTCAAATTCTGCTTGCAAAAATGGCAATAATCATTGGATAACAGTTTCATTATATTGGCGTCTCTCTCCATCAAACTCTTGTAGCCAACACACTCCAGCTGACTAATTTGCATTGCTCTGAATACATAACCTGGTTTGTTGCTCTGATTGGTTGTAGCACTAACCAGCTGTGTGCAGTTGAGAGGCAACAGTTGATCCCGCCTCCTGGATGGAGAGGTCCTTTGACTCATTTTCAGACCCTACATCTGTCCAGATGTGGCTCTAATTGGATCAGGGCGGTTGTAGCAGTTTAGTCTGCTGGATTCAAAAGAAAACGGTGCTTCAGCACCAAAGTTAAGTGGAAGCAGCAGTGAAAGGAAAACTTTTAATGTTTTAAGATGAGCAGTGGGTAGGTGCTGGTGAACACCACCCAAAACACTGCACAGAGGGACTTTCACAATGCAGCCTCCTCAAGTGTAGACGTGGGTTTTCATGGGTGATACCACTGAGCAGGGCTCATGCAGGCCTCATGTCAGTTTATCCAAATTAAATTTGTTTACTGAGAAATAAAATAAAAGTCAAAATGAATTTCAGAATAACTGCATTTTTTTATTTGCTCCCCAGACATTTTGTGACTGGGGTTGTGCATTTTAGCCTTTTTACCAAATTAGATTTGATGATATTCCTTTGATCCAATCGTCTGATTGCATCTATTTAATTTGCAAAGTGGCTCATGACTGCAGAATCACAGTCCCCAACAGTTCATTTTCATGAATTTGCTCCTTAAACCTCATTGTAGAGAAGAATGTAAATAATGCATGGATTGTTGTGCACCTAAGAGACATTTTTCTGGCATAAAGGTTACCGCAAATGCCTGAAATCCAACAAAATGAAGCTCCTAAAAACTAGGCTTTTGTATTTGGTCCAAAGGGGAAGACAAAGGCGCAGGGCTGGGTATGGGCAGGTTTGAGGGGTCTACGTCTGATGAATCACAGCTAATTTATTAACAAATGCAGTTATAAAGAACCACAATGTACAATCATACAAGAGACGTCATTAGTTTTCCCATTTTCCCAGCACACAATGCTGTCAGTACATGTACAGACAGAATAGGCACAATACCTGTGGTATTTCAGAAGTGAAGTGTGCCTTAGTTGGCGTTTGTCTTGTTGGTATTGTATCTTTGAGCTCTGCTGTCTTCTTACAATTTTCCCCTGCCTCTATCGCCGTTGGAATCTCTTCCTCTTGTTCTGTCACTCCCACTTCCTCTTCTTCTTACTTTTGTCTCACTTCATCCTATCATTTCAGTCCCCCTCTCTCTCTTTCTCTCCACCTGCCAATTCTCCCGTCTGCTGTGTTCGCTGGAAGAGCGAACGTGTGCTTCACTAGTCTGTTGTGTGTCTGCCACTTTCCAATTAGCTTCTATTCCTGCTTCTGGCTGTGTTGAAGATAAGATGGAGCTGATACCACCAGGCTACTGTTATCTCTGTTTTCCCCCCTGTCACACACCAACAGTCGTACACCTTCACACATGCTCACAAATAGTGCCACATGAGCACACACCAGGAAAATGCCAGGGTGCTAGCTCCCAGCACTACAGATGTATTTCAGAGATAGATGCAGCATAGTGGGCTAACAAGGGGTGGACAAGTGCTATAATGAATGCATCAGGGACTGTCACACATTGTCTAGTCAATGTGCTGCCCAGTTGCCTGAAAAAAAAAATGTGGGCACGGCATCGTTCTGAAAACAATGGGTGTGAATAATGGCAGATTGTTTTAGTACAGTGATTTTATAGTCAGGTTTTCCATTTTTTTCCCAGCTGCGTTCCCATCAGGTGTGTGATGCCAGTCTTTTACTTGTGCTTGTTCACTTACACACCCGACATGGTCCCAATGCTTTTGATTATACAGATGGATCAGGTATGGGATACTGCCTTCCTGCAGTGGTTACCTCCCTAATCAACTACTCATGCTTCAAGCTGCAGCACACTGTGTGCACTGAAACTGCGAGAGCATCAAGTGAAAAGCTGTATGTTTGACACTTTCCAAAAATTGTTTAGGATTTTGGATTGTTCTTATCAGTGACAGTGTCACTTGCAGTGGAACCCCTCTACTCACTGTGGATCTGTGAGTAGAGGGGTTCCTCAATCAGGTTGTTGGTGACTGGTACTCAGTCTTTCCACTCAACCCCACAAAAGGAAACCAACACGCTTATAAAGAGCCTTACTAGTCCAGGGACCGTCACATTTCTCTCACAGCCACACACACATCAACTAGATTGACCTATCTAATGGACAAATGTACTCCTATAATTATTCCAATAAATCAATCAAAACTTTATTTATATGGGACTTTTCAGATGAGAAAAATGCAACACAGAGTGTTTTACAGGGTGAAAACAAAGTAAAAATTAAGGTATTCAAATCAAATTACACTTCATTTTATGTAATTGATGCCTAGCCAGGATTTTGTGCTAAACATCTGGTCTTTGTGGTTGGAGGAAACCAGAGTAAGCAGGGAGACACAGGGAGAACATGCAAACTCTACACAGAAAGACCAACTGAACCAAGATCCAATGAGACCTTCTTGCTATGAGTTGTCTAAGGTGTCTAGATGCTAACCACTGCACTACTGTGGTGCCATCATAGTAGGACCCAACGTCACCATGGTAGGACCAAGCATCATCATGGTAGGACCCAACGTCACCATGGTAGGACCTGAAGACGGAGAAGGCTGCAGACGATAGACAATTTAATTGGCATATAAAGAGACAAGAGGGACAGAATGAAGATACTCAGTGTACAAGAGGTCCCCTCCACTTGCCTGGGCGTATAGCAGCATAACTAGGAGGTGGTCTAAGAGACTACAGAGTGAGAGGCTTTATTAAAAATGAAGGTCTTAATCCTAATCCTAGGGAGTCTGCTTCACAGGCCAAGATAGACTAGATGATAGCCAAAGTCTCAAACACCAAAATAAAGTTTATTGTTTTCTTTTCTTCTTTTTAAATACAATGATCAGTATACATTCACTTCTGTCTTTCAGGTCTGCAAGAAACATTCACCGAAAAAGTTGGGACAGTAGGCTTTTACCAGTTAGTCATGCTGCCATTCTTTCTCACAACACTCAAGTGTTATTTTGTCCCATCAAACATGTCTTAAACTGTGCAACTAGTCGTCCATGTCGCATTGTCAGTTTCTAAATTCTCCACAAATTGTGCACCATTACAAGACTGCAGACAGGACAGTGTAATTCCTGTGTCCTCTTCTTTCTCAGTCATGTGTTTGTGTCAAAAAAACAGTCAATCTAATATCTTGTTGAACCACTTTTAGCTTTGATTACAGCACACATTCACTGGGGCATCATTTTGATAAACCTCTGCAGTGTCACAACATTTATTCAGTCCAGTAATCTTCCTCAAAGATCTTGTATTGGTGATGGAAGAATCAGACTGCTGCACAAAGTCTTCTCCAGCACATCCCATAGATTCTCAATGGGGTTCAGGTCTGGACTCTGTGGTGGCCAATCCATGTGTGAAAACGATGTCTCATGTCCCCTGAGCCACTCTTTCACTGTCTGAACCCGATGAATCCTGACGTTGTCATCGTGGAATATGTCTGTGCTATCAGATGTAATAACCTGGTCATTCAGTATCTTCAGGTGGTCAGATGACCTTATTATATTGCTGAACCTAGACCTGAAACTAGACCTGACCAACTGCAGCAACCCCAGATCATAGACTGCCCCCACATGCTTGTAAGGTGGACAGTAGGCATGATAGGACAGTTCTGGACAGTTCTGGTTTTATAGTTTCAACAATCTCCTTTGATGTTTTCTTTGCACCAATAACTTGACCCTTGACTCTTCTTCTCGGACAGACTCTTGTGTACGATAGCCAGTCTCAGTGTTTCTGTTCTGTCAAAGGTTTCTTCTACATGTCTGACTCTGGCTCAGGATGAAGGGACCTGCATTGCATGTGTGAAGTCCACCAGAAACAAACCACAAGCAGTTGCAGGAACGCTTAAGGGAAGAAGAAAACGATTCTGACTGGCAGAAATGAATGAGGGAGAGCACGGACAAGGCCGAGTGAATCATCTGCCACCGGGTTTCCTCCTTTAGTCACAGACTGTTTCATCAAACAACAGGCAGTGGGAGAAAATCCCCAGAGCTGTGAAGCTGATGAGGAGCACTGTTCTGTTGGAGGTTTCATGGTTCTGCAGCAAACATATACGGTGTTCTCCATAACATTCAGTATAATATGCTGTGATGGAACTAAGAATCATATGTAATCAGTGATAAGAAGGTGCTTTACCTTAATTATATCTGTTGTATGTGTGTAGAAAGGTTTTTCATGAAATAATGATGAGCGCTCTAACTTAGTAGAGTTATGAAGGCTGTTTGGCACTTGACATTTTTCCTTTGTGTGCATCCATAAATATACCCCCCCGCCCCCTCAACACATTCTCGGTTTGCAGGCACCCAGGTGGGGTGATGATGGTGTGGGTCTGTTTGGATGTTTGCTGGTGGCGGAGTGGTGGGCTGACCCCTGTGACCTGCCCACACCGTTGAATAATAAAAGGCTATTCAGGCTTTCACAAGCTGACAGCATGAAAGACTCGAGCACCAGGGAGGGAAGGGTGGGAGTGGAGTGGAGGGCAAGTGGGGGGTGGAGGTGGGGGGTCGGAGGGAGAGGCCTGCTTTGTGGGAGGTAAGAGACTGTAGCTCTCCTCAAGTTTCTCTTGCTTATCAGGTTTCATGTTCCTGTCCTGTCTGTTTGTTTTCAGCTCCAGCTTCAGTTCTTCCTTATTTATTTCATCCACCCACCTCTCACTCTTTCTTTCTTGTTTTTTTCTCGTCTTTCATCCTTGTATCAAACATCCTTATCATCGCTCTTCTTTCTAATGCACTCACTGCTAACAGTCTCTCATGTTCTTTATTCCTCGCCGTTTCCTTCTCTGCCATCCTTCTTTGCTACCTTCAATTATGTGCATCTCTCTCTTCTTCCCTCCATCTCAGCTCCTCCCTCTCTGTCTCATTACTGATGCTGTCGACTAAGGAGGTGATTAGCCTGCCTCGGCTCTAATTAAAACACAGAAAGGGAACTAAATGAGACCTGTGATTTGTGGGTTTGTGAGTCTTTGGGAATAGATACATGTGCAAACCTGTTTTACGCCGTGTGTGTGTGTGTGTGAGTATTTGAAAGTTGTTGAAACAAAGTGCTTTAAGCGTTAGCAGCTCTGTTTCAGCTTTTAAAGAGCTTGCAATTCAAAGTTTCTGATAGTGAAGACAGATCTTTGAATTTCTGTGGGCGAGATGACCAAAACTAAAGTACAAGAACAACTTTTATTACATACACAGAAACTCCAGATGAGAAAATAAAAAGAACACTGTGATTCTTTCATTTATTTATTTATTTATTTGCAGCCAGAATTAAGTAAAGATTTTTTTCTTTTAAACTTCACTTCATTTGTTCATCCATATTTGATTTTAAGAGCTGCAACACTTAACCCGTTTAATCTTTTTTTGTTTTGTTTTGTTTTGTTTTTTTTTTTAAACTCCAGTAAGCTCTAAAAGTGTTGTTTTGGCATTTGATTAGCTGATGCAGTTTTTAAAACAAAATATTTAGGCTGTCTACTCTTCATTGTATCTGGTACTCGTTACTTCCTCGCTTCACCTCGGGAAGCAGATGTCTGCCTCAAACATGTAGAAAAGGAAATAAGTAAAATACTTTCATGAATACTAATTAACAATTTAATGGTAGATTTAACTGTAATATTTTCTAAATATGTTTTTAAAGGGTCTACTACTGATATATAAGTAGAATTATATGTCTGCATGTGTCTTTTGATCAAAAGAGGAGTAAATAGCTGCTAGTATAACACATGGCTGTGTATATATTTTCTGTACACCTTAAAACTATCAGAGGTTTTTGGATTTTCTAGACTTAAAAGAATCCCAAAGTGACGAGTGACGTGATATTTCTACATTTCTACAGTTGAAAAAGATGCATTTGAAACTGACTGTGATGTTACAGGCATTTTTTTTTTTATACGTATAAATAGGTCAAACTAAAGACTTTGTGCAAATTTAGACTATGTGGTTTCCCAACAATTGTTGACAAGTATAAAACCTACATTTTCACTTATATAACCAACGTGGAAAAAAAAAAAAAATACATACGCGTTCAGAAGGGCTCAGGATTGAAATGAATGGACTTCTTTTGCAGGGAAAAATTTGGGATTAAACAGGTTAAGGATTCCTTTAAAATGTTGGTGTGAGGCTGTTTAATGCTAGTGAAGAGGAGAAACGAAACGGTAACGATGTGATTTTGAACACGGTGCTAACAGATGACTGTGTAAGAGGGGCGGTGGAACTCCAGTTTATCAACAAATGTGTCAGGAAATCATCAATATGCATTTCATCAAAAACAGGCTTTTGAGTGATTTGCATCTTTCCTTCTACAAGACATAACACCACAAAACCATTCAAGGAGCCTAAACGTGTAAAATATATTCTTAATATTTATCCATGTCTCTGAGAGACAGGTCTGAAAGTAGTGACTCTCTTAGGGTTCATGAACTTTTCTTCCATTGCTATGCAAGAGGCCAGACAACAAGTTGCAGCTCACCGTGAATGAGCCTTGAAGTGGGATATTGCAGTGAATACAAGCATAAGCGTCTGGAAAAGACAAGGCACCTAGAGAGGCATCTTGTTTTCTGTCAGGCTGGAGCTGACAACATGATTATGCATAGATTTCTGTCTGGTCATGAAGACCCATAACTGATAACTGCAAGGCCATATCTGTCTTTTCATTATTTCCATCATAGTAACTACACATGACGTTGATGTGGACCACCAGAAACATCATTGATCCTTTTGTGAGCATTGTATTTCTTTCTATGTATTCCCAGCTACTATTTCTTTTTTGCCAACAAGAGCTGCTATTGATCAATAGCTGATGTAACCACATGGAAAGGAGATTACTGAGGAAACCTTTGTCTACGATAGAAAGATACATTCACAAATGCCACTTAAAACTGCGTGTGCAGACTGTCATTAGTAAACCTCGTATAAAAGGCGTCAACATCCCTGGGCTCAGAGGCATCTGCGATGGACCATCATATGGTGGAAAGGTGTAGTGACAAATCAGTATTTCAGATCATCTTTGGTAGAAATGGATGCTGTGCACTGTAGACCAAAGACAAAAATGACCATCCAGACAAGTATCAGCCAGTCCGACAGTGAGGCTCTTAGTTCTAAGTTTTTATCAGCGTCCTTGGAAAGATTAATTTCCAAATTGCAATTTGCACACATGAACGGTATAACTGAGGAGGAAGAGGATGTGGGTTCTGGCCTGGCCTGACTGTGGTCCTGTACTGTCCTTTTTGCCAGGTTTAAAATGTACAAAATTTACATTCTTACAAGATTAATTCAAATGACACTGCAAGATGCAAAATCAGTAGATATTTAATTTACATTGAGTTACACTGTAGGATTGAACATACGCTGAATTGTTGTGATAAGTAAAAAAAACATGTGTATTTAAGGGTCTAAGAGCAGCACCATCGTGTCATTAGCAGGTTGTTGCTAATGTGCTAATGTTCTGATGACTCTAAAGTTAGTGCTGGTGTAGTGGTGCTGGTGTGTTTTGAAAAGAAAATCAAAATCTCTATTGTATTTGGTCCTCTTGTTGCTAGGCTAATGTTCCACTGTTTATTTTATTTCATGGTGCGTTCCTATTGGTTGGTTAGCTAACAGAGATTGCAGAAGCAGCTACAGGCTCTCACTCTGAGACGATTCCTCTTAATTTCTGACACTGCTGATATCCGTCGCAGCCATTTTTGGTCTACAGACAGTTCTATCTTTCCTCTTTGCTCCTGTCTCATTGTGAGATCTACCGCCACCATTTCTGAGCTACGATGGATCATTTTCCCTGTGATTACGCATCTTTTGTCTGAGCCAGCTGAAATCGCTCAGTATGAACCCGATATTCTAGAGAATGTTGGAAAATTTTGAAACCAAAACACACTATGTTTGTAGGATGAATGGGACAAAATTACAACTGAGCATTTTAATTACTTGGTATCTCCAATGCCAGAATGAATATAAGTATCATGAAAAGGAACAGCAACATTGCTAAGGTATAAATGGTTATTATTTAATAATCTTAACAGGTCACGTTACAGATAAAAAAACAAAACAAAAAAAAAACAAGTAAAAAGTAAAACATATGTGTATTAACAAATTAAATGTAGTTGAGTTTATAGTGTCTGCAAATAAATCAATTAAAGTCAAGGTAAATGTAAGAATTACTGTTGTTACATGTGCATTTTACATACTGTCAAATCTTTTTTTTTTTTTTTTCTGATCCATGTATCCTCATTATTCTTTTTCTCACCTGAGAGAAATTAAGCGAATTGAAAGGTTTTTGTTGTTTTTTTTAAACAATGTAATTAATAAATCACAGTGTAACAAATTCTCTTTCCTTTTTTCTTTTTTTTTTTAAATCAAATATTGCAGCATTTTATGAGGGGAAGGTATTAAATAGGGTAGAGATATCTGTGCAATGTGCACCTTTGGGGATGAAGCTGATCTGAAGTCTGCCATTCCCCTTGAATAATCCGATTGATTTTCTTTTTTTTTCTTCATCCCCCAGCAATGCTCGGAGTGAGAAAGCTAACATTTCCCCATTTTTTTTTGTCCCTGCAGTTTTCTCAAATCCATTGCTGCCTCACCACAAGCTAATGAAATGAGCTGCCATGAAAGCACATTATACATCAGCTCAATATGAATTAGAGTTCCCCTCCTTGTACGTAAGCCTATTTTGCTGCCATCGACTAATAGCATTTGGTAATTGCTGAAAGGCTCCATTTCCTTAAACTGTCGCGTTGTCATCAAAGTTGCAGCATGACTGTGATCAGAGTGCAACTGTGCATCTGCACCTGCCACTACTGCCACATCTGCGCTCATGTGAACACACAACAGGATATCTTCCTGATGTGGAATACAGAGAGGTGAGAATGGCGGTTGCATTGGTATGCTAAATATGTGCCAAAATGAGCTTTCAAATTTCTATTTCAAATATATTCAGAGCACTTTACATTCTTCACTTGATGTTCTTTATTTTCAGGTACTGAACATTTTACATCTGAAAAGTACCTTTTCAAATTGAGTGGTCATTTCAAAGTGCAGCTGTTGACCTTGCAAAACAAACTGCATCACTTGAAAAGGACCACACAAAGCTACCTCTTTTACAGTGGCAAGAAAAAGAAATCCCCTAGATTTAAATGGTTTCCTGCAATAATTTGCTGTAAAATGAAATGAAGCCTCTTTTTGACAGCAATTACTTCAAGAAACTACCACTCCAAAGGTTTTTGTTTTTTTTTTGAAGACATTTTCTGGATTTTCATGCTTAGGGTCACTGCCATGCTGTATCGCCCAACTTCTACTAAGATTGAGCTGGCAGACTACCACGCTGACTTGAATTTATCCTGTTGAATATTTCCCTAAACTTGAGAATTCATCTTCCTCTTCATGATGGCAAATGAGACAGAATGAAATAGCTAAGATCACGATGCTCCCTCCAACATACATCTCCTGTACCTTGTGCGATAAGCCCGGTGGTGAAATGTCCTCGCTACTAAATATTGTACTGTCAATTCTCGATGGTATTATAACAAAGTGTAAAGTAACTGGGAACTAAAACAACTTAGCCACAAAGTGGTATGTTATGTTAAATGACAGAGCAAAGTCAGAAGATGCTGAGGTATATAGTGTACAGAGGTCACCAAGTTTCTGCAGGGTCAATAGCTTCAGACCTCTAAACTTCACGTGGTCTCCAGATTAGCTGGAGTACACTGGGTAGAGAACTTCATAGATGGGTTTCCATGACCAAGCAGCTGCATCCAAGCCTTATGCCACCAATTGCACTGCAAAGCAGTGGTGTAAAGCGTCCTGACCTCGACCCAACAGAAGACCACTAAGATGCATTGGAGCCGAGATTGGGGGCTAGGCCTTCTCGTCCAACATCAGTGTTTGACCTCACAGATGTGCTTGTGGAAGAATGGACAAAAATTCCCATAAAGACACTTCTAGAGTTTGTGGACACCATTCCCAGAAGAGTTGAAGCTGTTGTAGCTGCAAAGGGTGGACCCACGTCATACTAAAACCTGTGGATTAAGAATGGGGTGTCACTCAAACTAAATTGCACCTTAAGGCAGATGAGCAAATACTCTTTGCAATATATTGTATTTATAGATTGCTTATGTGCTTTTTGTAGCAAACTTCAGACATACAGCATATAATGAACACCCCACATGTCCAGTGACTTAGGTACCAGCGGAGATAAGTGCCAGTTCCAGAAGAGTCTTCAAAACGTTCGCTGTCACTAGTGGGTTCTTCTCTACTTCTCTGATGATTTTGTGTTGTGCCTTTGGAGTCACCTTGGCTGGCTGCCCTCTTCAAGGAAGTATCGCTACAGTACTAAACTGTCTCAGTTTATAGACAGTCTGTCTCACTGTGGACTGACAAATGCCAAACATGTTGGCACGGCTTTGCATGCCTTAACAGTCTTGTGCAGATCAACTACGCTTAATTGTATCACTTTATAGAGCTCCTGTGTGTGAGGCACAGTATCATCAGTTGATGTTTATTATGAATAGCAAATTTAAAATGTCCAAGTCATTGAAGTAAATTGTCTACAGATTGTCTTAGACTGTGCTTGTCTATTACAGTAACACAGATGAAGATCATAAAGCCAGTTAATGCAGAAAACCAGTCTTTGGGGTTTACATACTACTCCTTGTCACTGTTGGTATATTCATAAAACCATAGCTGTGCAATACCCTTTGACTTTCCTCTGTCACTGTCTGCAGCAGAGTTCCTTGGCATCTTTCATTTTAATATCACCTGTGTCTTTATCTCAACTGCTATATTTTTTAAGGCATGCTTCCCTTAGATCACTGTCTTCATGGAAACGGAATATCAAAGGCGATGCAACACCGTGTCAGCGTTTAGACCTTTCCTCACCTTCGAGCATCAACGCCAAAGGGCCGAAGAGATGATGAGCTCCCAGGCTGACGGCTGATCATATCGGACCTGACTGAAATAGGGCATGAGGCTCACCCTGCTGTGGACACACAGATGTGTGAGGACACTCACACACATAAACACTTCTTTTTGTTTCTTTTTTCCTGACTTATTTTACATGCAGGTTTGCTTGTTACCAAGAAACACAAACGCTGTCTTGTAAAAGCAAAGAGAAACCGTTCCACTTCACATGGTGGTTTGCAGAGTTTTCCAGCTGCACGTCCTGTTAGTGAGTCATGCAGCAAAATCAAAGAAACGCAGAAGGGCTAAAACTAAACTCTGAATGAATAATATGCTAATGTATTAAACAAGTTATTTGTTTTTTTGTTTTATTTTAATAAGGAAGAATCCAGGATTCTAATGGTACAGATTGCACCCATATGGTATTGTGGACTGTGTACTAACACTGGTTTAATCCTTGATAAGTATGAATGTTGCTTACGTGGTGTCTGTTGAAGCAATATTGCTCCATTTCACAGTTGTGTCTCCAGACGAGACATTTTAGGTGCATAAAACGCTGAAAGGCAAGTAACTTTCACCAAAACAAGTTGATACAAAGCATCAAATCTCTGAATCACTGCTCATAACTTCAGTGATGTAAAGAACTTAAAACACATTGTTCATCTAGAAAAGTGCTGTCATGCACCTTGCTTTACAAGGACAACCTGTGTTTTGTTGCATCCACAAAAATTTTCATCATGTGTCGAGTCTGAATGTTGCAGTACAATCCTGAAGCTTCTGTGATCAAGATCTCATTCAACCATCTGGAAATCATGACTTGAATAAAACTGACCAAAGGTTTTCCCATGGTTTCATGTGATTAAAAAAAATACTGAAATTGACCTCAAGGACCCCTATCATTCAAGGTCAACCACTATGGTGCAGTTAAAACTAATTTCTTTTGGTTCTAAAATTCAGGCTTAAAATAACTAAATTTAGAACTTCATTCAAATGCAGCTGAGAACAGGTTGGTCTTTAACCTGGATTTAAATAAAAGAGTGTTTCAGCTGATCTGAGGCTTTCTGGGAGTTTGTTCCAGATATGCGGAGCATAGAAGCTGAATGCAGCTT
>JBAMYA010000001.1:15467988-15478211 GCA_037176975.1 Arrhamphus sclerolepis | reverse complement strand
AAATACAAGATATTTACTGTATATGTTGAATAATAAATGATAAAATTACTTTTTATTTCAAAGATATATCATAGAAACACAAAGTCACATAGAAAATGAATATGGGTCATTTTCTACCCATGTTGTTGCGTTATAGGGGTATGGATACAAAAACGTGTTTTATTCAAAAAGTAAGACAGGAAAAAATAAAATAAGGACGTATGGTGATCAAAAACAAGCTAACTGAGGAATACCTTGAATACTGAATGATGAAAGTAATTCATTGCAAAGATATAGAAAAAAAATCAAAAAGTCAGCCGGGTCACTTTTGACCCATGTTTTGCATCAAAGGGTTAAGAAAAAAATTAATAAGTTGAACTTGTGAAAAAGACTAGAGAGAATCATCATCCCATTTTTCTATTTGCATTGTCCAAATCATTCCCACTTTTTCTGATTTGGGCTTGTACATTCTGTGACAGTATTAAAGACTTTTTCTCCCTTGATGAAACATTTGCTTCTTGCTTTAGTCTTGTTAAAAGAAATCCACAGAGCAGTGACAGATGTGTCAGGTTTGATCCTATGGTGAGTAAAGAAGCTTATTAGGGGTAAAAGCGTCAAAATTAGGTCAAAACTTTTTTTGATCTTTGTAAATGTAGGGACCACGGCTGTTCAAAGCCCACCCTATTTCATACAGTCTTTTCCTCTGAAATGTTTCAGTATCACATACACACATGCACCTTAACTTGAACTTAAACCTAATTAGGCCAGAAGCCGTTTGACATTACGCTCTGCGCAACTGTACCACAATCAAATGACGTACACCAATTTTGTTGCCAATTATACAGGGCTTATCCAATTAAATGATCCAATTAAATGTTGCGAAGTTTAAAAGTTGTCCCAACATGCAGCCCACACAGAAATCTACCAAGTGCACTCCAAGTGTTCTTGTTATGTTGTCTTACTGGCTGGAAATACGCAAAATAAATAAAACTGCAAAATGCATGCAGTATGGTGAGATTGGGTGCACTAAATGCAAGCATGCAACGCCCCCTACCCCCCCATTATATTTATAACCAAAGCACATGATTTACATACTTTTTATGTAGCTTTTGAGGCAAAGACCCAGAATAGATTAATAACTGGGCATCATGGGGGTTGAGCCATCATCAGATCACATAAACATAACCTGATACACAACATCAGAGGTTCAGTATGTAGCTGCAGCCTGTGATTAGCAGACCTGCTGCTCAGAAAGCCCCGGGGGTGCTTTGTGTTTCACTCAAACAGAATACCAACTGCAAAAAATGACCATTATGTAATGCAATGTATTGTGCTGTAATTGTGTGACAAATAAAAATTAGTCTTTTGACATGTTTCATCAACATGAACTGGAGATGATGGGCAGCTAAACCTGAAGAGGTGCTTTGAAATTATTATTATTGTTTTAACATTTGTTATGAAATCATAAGATATGTAATTATAAAGTCATTCGGTTTTTCTTGATCAATCAAATGTAAGAAAAAAATCCACCCATCCATCCATTATCTATACCACCTATTTCCTGAGCAGGGTCACGGGGGTCTGCTGGAGCCTATCCTAGCTCTCTCCGGGCGAAAGGCAGTGGTACACCCTGGACAGGTCGCCAGTCCATTGCAGAAAGAAAAAAATAAATAAATAAAAATAAATAAAAAAAATAATAATAGAAAAATAAGAAAACTGATTTTTTTTATTGAAACACCTCCTACTTAGCCTGTTAGACCAGACCCACATCTAGCCAAACAGGGTCTGACAACGAGCCATTGGGCCTCCCTGTCCAAGGGATAACACCTACAGTTTCTCTCTGCTTCCAGTTGATTATCACTACAACCAATCAGAGCAATGAACAAGGTGACGTTTTCAGGACAAGTGTGTGCTTTGGAGAAGAGTTTGATGGAGGGGGGAGAATGTGATGCAAATGTCGAAAGCAAATTTAAAAAATAACCAGTATGCTCAAACACTCAACCAGTATCTTTGAAACTGTGTATAACACAGCTGGCTACAGCTGACGTTAGACAGATGTACATGATCCTGTTTGGATTACTTCTTTAATAGCTTATTTTATTGTTAGAGTAAGTATCCCAGATGTCTGAAATTTGTAAATGTGATGCACCTCATCCACCACAATCCCTACGAGATTGTCATTGAGCACTTTGGTGGCCAAAAGGTCTCCCTGTTTCATCTACAAAATCAGAATTAAGGACAGCTGAATGCTAGCTGGCATTGACCACTTCAAATCTCATCCCCATTGTGGATGCCAAGCTGCGGGACTGAAAGTGTGAATTTGTTCACTTCTTCCACTTGGTGGATGTGATCAAAGATAAGAGGCAATGACCACCATTAGGTTTTCACTAAGTCCCACACATTAAACTTCCAGTGGACCCACTGGTAAATAAAACTTTTGCTGTAGCCAGGGGTCAAAAAGCAAATGCATCTTCCTTGCAAAGGGATGGTTTGAGTTTTTAACTGTTGATGCCACAGCCAATTCATCGACCACAGTTCCTCTGCTGCAGCCATCTTTTTTGTTTACCATTCAGACTACAAAATCTCAGCTCTGTTGTCATCGCATTAATAGAGTCTCTACAAGGATAGACTGAGCTGATTGGCTCGCCAAGACTTTTGGGCATAATTAATGAGCTCCAAAGATGGTAGCTTGACGGACCTGGTGAACAAATTTAAGCACATCTAGATTTCTAGGCTACCTCCATTTGGCAATTTTAAATTTTGGACTATTTTTCTGTATGCCACTATGAGTTATGCAGTCATTCTTAAAAATCATCAACAGCCACTTCTCACAAATGAAACCTTGTATATGTGCATTGGCATTTCTTATTTTTATCACAGTTGCTTCTTGAGATATTTTACAAAAAAATTAATTTAATGACTAAAGACTACTTCACTAGTTAATATGCTCACTTTGAGTTTTTTGAACATTATGGGAAAATTTGTGTGGGTGGCTTTGATTCAGGATATCGAAAAGAATTAGGGAAAGGGCGCATACAGTTCTTGAAATATAAGAACAGTCCTCCAAATCCTCCTAGCACACCACCTGGAGACCTGCTAATGTGATTATAATTGTCACTGATTGTTAGGCAGTCTGAAATCTATACACCAGTGTGGTGGTGGGATGTGGTTCTGCTCAGCTGCAGAAGGAAGATGACGCAGCGGCTCAGGAAGCAGCACCAGTGAGGAACTGAATGGAACATCTGCACTGCATGTGCCAATCAACGTCCCTCTATTTCAGCAACAACACTCTGGCTCCAGGGACGGCAGGTCAGTCATGGCTGCGCATGGTGTTTTCTGTGTTTTGGAAAAAAACAACCAGAACTGACGTGGTCTTGGAGTGATCTTTATGCTGACTCAGACCCGTGTAGCTAAGAAACTCTACAACCAGGTTCGGTGTCTGTAAAATGTATACCTTTTGCTCCCCAGATACTTTTAGGACAGAGACCGAGAAAATAAAATGATCCTTACAGAAACAAAAGGGTTCCAGCTGCCTTGATGGAATCAGTTAGCAGTTGGCATCACTTTCACTTTTTGTGGATTTATTTTCATCCATTCATTTTTTACAGAATAGCTTTAGTTCATTGAGATTTACAGGCATTTGTTTATAGACAGTTGAGTAAAGGATATCACAACTATTGCTTCACAGTTAACCATCCAGCTCTAAATGTGCGAAAACAGGCTGCATTCTGTAAGAAATGGACCCATGGATGTTTTACTATTTGCCAGAAAGTTTTAAAGCTATTTTAATGTGAAATTGATTACCACTAATGTTATTGTACTTGCTCATTTCCTTCATTATAATTGAAATTAGCCAGGTGTGTACACATTGATCAGAAATTTCCAACAATCCATGATGGTTGGGTTTCTTTTGACTTTATCTCTCTTGGGCAGATATCATGTAAACAGAGCCAGAGAGATTCTGCAGTCTGGGACTGCAGTTTTTCTTTACTGGTTCTCACTCACTGTAAGATGTATGACCACTGTTTTTGAGCTACAGTGTGTGATTTCTTTTTCTTTTGTTTGACCAAATCGTACAAAATCCAGAGGGAGTCGATTCACTAGAGTACTATAAAAAAACACACAGAGGCATGCATACAGAATGGTTCAGAACACTCTGCTCCCTGAATGCAGGTTTACTTGCTGTTCCAAGAGTCTGTAGGTCCAGAAAGGGTGAAAGAGCGTTCAGCTATCAGCTCCTCTATTATGGAACCAACTTCCAGCCTCAGTCCAGGAGGCAGACTCACTCTTTACATTTAAGGTTAGGCTGAAGACCTTCCTTTTTCATAAAGCATTTAACTCTGTAGTCTCTTAGACCACCTTTTAATTATGCTGCTATAGACCAAGGCTGCTGGCGGGAGTCCTGTTGTACACTGAATATCTTCAACCTGTTTCTTGTCTCAGTCTCAACTTGTTCCAGATAATCTAAGTATCTATCATCTGAACTCTCTCTCCCTTCTCTTTCTGCAGGTCCTACCATGGTGATGCAGGGTCCTACCATGGTGGTGTTGGGTTCAGGTGGTCCATGAGGCAGACTCCCTCTCTACATTGAGGGTCATCCTTAAGACCTTCTTTTTTAATTAAGCCTGGAACTCTGTAGTCTCTTAGACCATCATACTGCTATAGGCCTGGGCTGCTGGTGGGACTCCTATTGTGCACTGAGTATCTTCATCCTGTGATTCTTGTCTCTGTTTAAGATTGTCCCAGATCATTTAAATAGTATTAATCTGCTGTCTTTCTCCTTTCTCCTTGTGTAGGTCCTACCATGGTGATGCAGGGTTCTACCAAGGTTATGTTGGGTCCTACCATGGTGATATTGGGTCCTACCATGGTAATGCAGGGTCCTACCAAGGTGATGTTGGGTCCTACCAAGTTTATGCTGGGTCCTTTCATGGTGATATTGGGCCCTACCATAGTGATGCAGGGTCTTACCATGGTGATGCAAAAAAGCATCTAAAAAAGCTCAGTTTATGTAAACTATAGTGTCGTTTGATTTATAGGAGTAATTATAGGAGTAATTTGGTCCATTAAATAGGTCGATCTAGCTGATGCGTGTGTAGCAGTGAAAGAAAGCTGTTTGCATTGTAAAAGCACCTTGAGTGGACCCTGGACTAGGAAGGCTCTACATAAGCATGTTATTGTTGTTGTGCTTCCCAATGAAGGCCATTGTCTTCTACCTGCTGATGCAAAGCCCTCTTCTTTTTACTTCATACAGTTTAATCTCATTTGATGATGTAACAAAACACACAAAAATACTACACAACTTCAGAAATAAGACGCAGGAAGAAGAATTGCGGAAGACATGAGGCGTATAAACACATAAAGATGTGGTATTAGGAAAGGAAGCAGGTAATGAGACACTTTGAGGCAGATGAGCAGCCTGACGGAGCCTTTGAGCTCAATGTAGCGTTAACTGTAAACAGGGTACTCGATGAGCCAGTGAGGTTCCACTGGGCTTGAAACAGCGCGCTGATTAACAGGTGTTACCAAAAATAACCATTTGGCAGGTGAGGCAGAACTGGACCTGAAAAATGAACTTGTTACACCACAAACAGGGAAATTTAAATCTCATTTATCTATGAAGCAGCAGGGTCTTGAGTTAAGACAACTGAGAGTTTTTGTTTTGTTTTTTTTGCATGGTAGCCCATTTTCTTCAGCCTTTTCTGTCTTATTTCTGGTAAAGAATTAGTTACTTGAAATCAGAACACTTTACAATAAGAACCACAACTTTGATGAGATGAGACTCAAGGACTAACAGCTAATTAACCATTACTGAAGAAAGAATCATTAACAGACAGGTAATAATACAGTTATGGTTCATTGCTCATTATCTACTCCATATGATGCTCAATTCACTTGAGGGGGCATAAAAAATTATTATGTAAAACAGAACATCTTAGTTAGTGTATCAAAAACACCAGCTAATGCTAAAACAAACAGGAAGCACCTCAAAAAAGAATTTTGTATTTGTACTGTGATTTACATAAGAATAATTAATTAATAATAAACACCATGTCTGAGGGTGTCATCGGTTTCTGAGCATGTGTGCGCTAATCCTGCTGATCTAAGCTGTAAATGACCAACACTGGGGCCACGCTAAACACCAACGCTGGAGATAAACTTGTAAATCTGGTGTAATCTTGGTTTTTTATTTGTGCCAACACAAGAAGAATAAACTGAGGCAGTAGGCAGGAAGAGGAAAGAGAGGATGCAGTTTATGTTACTGAAAACATGTCTTTTTGTGGTTAAATTAATGCAAGCTTGACTTTCTATATAAATAATCACAGAATTTCATTAAGATTATGATCACCGATCACAAGGGAATAAATATTTTTGAACAGTCACATTGTTAGACGTTTCACTGCTTCCTCAAGCAATTATATTTGTTAAATTAAAACAGCAAGAGCGCTTAAATAACATCTCATATAATAAATGTTCAACAGTCAACTCTGCAAAACTACTTCAGCTGAACTTGAAATTACTTTTTGTGCCCTTTCTGAGCAGAGCGCAGTGTTCATTTCTCCTGAGAGAGCCAATTTGACTTGATCACGTTTTCATGATGGAGGCGTCCTTCAGACGGCATCAAATTACTTCAAACAACAGACTCTCCAAGCATTCACCTCTGTCTTTTACAGGCTGTGCTTAAAACTTTCTCTTTCTCTTTGTCTTTTTTTTTTTTTTCTGTTGCACAGTTTGTCATGCCTCATGATTTAGTCTTTGCTCATATTTAGTTATTTTACGATGAGACCTGTTGTTTTTAGTGGCTTAACAAAGAAATATGATGTCATGATCGCTGTGCTGGAACGGTGCGGTAACAAAGACAGAGGGCCACTCTGAGGAAGAAAAACACACATCTCCCTGAGTGTGATGGATGCACTCATGTGCTGTATGTTCACTCTCACAAACACAGTCACACCCTCTGCAAGAGCAGATACATTGTCCAATTTTTATTTATTTATTAATTTTATTTTTGTCAATCCAATCCATTTCTCCTCACTCCGCTCACATCTCCACTTCCTCTCTATTTTACACGGTGCATTAAAATTCCTCTCCACTCGCAGGCCTCCCCTCGCCGCATCTACCCCTCCACTTTCTGAAAGCAGGAATGATACGCGGGGTTTAAGCTAAATTCCTTGTCTGTCTCACTAATTGCTTGCTAAATGCATGATGGAGAAAATCATTTTCAGCCAGCAGTGGAGTGAAAGAGCCTTTCAGCATTGTTCTGGTTGTCAAGGCAACGCAATTAAAAAGCCACCGAGAACAAATGTGCACTCAGGATCGGAGAGGGGGGTTTTTAACGCAAGCGTCTCAGCCGCTCCTTCGTGCTTGCCTCCTTCTTTTTAATTTCTGATTTGGTTCTTGTTTCGCTGCCATTGTCAGTTTTAACAGCTTTAGTTCAAGAAAGACATTTCTTAAAAACAAAAAAGACTCTTCCCCTTGTATAAAAGAATTCAAGGAAAGAAAATGGCATGCTGACAAAATGTGTTTTCTGTTTTTTTTAAGACATGCATGTGTAACTTAGAGCTTTGACAAAATAATAACACTCCTTTAAATGATGTTTTGGACAAGCTGAACAGTCTCCATCCATCCATTAATGTCTGAGTATCCACATTCAGGTCAAATTAGGGGCATCAGCCTAAGCAGAGATGCCTGGACCTCCCTCAGTCACCTCCTCCAGGGCAATACAGAGGCCATCTCAGGGCAGCTGAGAGACATAATCTCTTCAGCCTGTTCTGGGTCTGCCCTGGGGCAGTCTCCTGGTTGGTCATTCCTGGAACACCACGTGCACGAGCAGCGTCTCTACTCTGAGTGTCTCCCGAATTGCTTAACGTCCCCCCCTATGTCTAAGGGAGCGTCCAGCCACCCTGCACAGAAATCTCATTTTAGACACTTGTATCCATGATCTCATTGTTTCAGTTACTACCCAGTTAGTACCCCAAGATCATGATCATAGGTGAGGGTAGGAACAAAGATCATCCAGGAAACAGAGAGTCTGGCCTTTTGGCTCAACTCTCTTCATCACAACAGAGCAGAGGGTCGACATTGCTGTAGATACTGCACCGACCCCAAAATACGTAAACTTCTTGAGGCAGAACCTCACTCCTGAAAAAGAGACGGCATTCCAACCTTTTCTGACTGAGAACCATGATCTCAGATTTGGAGGTGCCAATTCTCATCACTACCATTACACACTCAGCCAATGAGAGCTGAAGATCCTCACTTGATGAGGCCAATTGGACCACATCATCTGCATAAAAAAGAGAGGCCATCCTGAGGTCACTGAACCGGAACCCCTCTGCTCCTTAGTTATGAACAGAAACGGTGACAAAGAGCAGCCCTGAGACCAGCTCTCACTGGAAACAAATATAACTAAATACTGACATTGAGAACCAAACTCTTGCTCCACTTGTGCAGGGAACAGACATCCCGTTGCAATGAACCCAGTATCCTGGAGCACCTCCCGGGTGACATCGTGGAGGACACAGTTGAATGCCTTCCCCAAGTCCACACAGCACATATGAACTGTTGGGCAAACTCCCATGCTCCCCATCCAAGCGAGGTCATACAGCTGGTCCAGTGTTCACGGCCAAGACAGCACGCTTGGATAGATCTTACCAGAAAGGCTGAGCAGTGTGATTCCCCCGTAGTAGCAACACTCCCTCAACTCCCAGTCCAAAACGCCTTCCTACTTGTCCTCAACACTCTCCGTCTGCCCTGGTTTCTTGTCTGTGTCATTAAAGACCACAAGAGCCAAAAAAGAGCCTTAAAAAGAAGAGGAAAAAAAAGAATAGTTTCCTGAGGTCTTAATGAAACATTTCCGACACGTTTGGTGGAAGCATTTCCTTTTCATCCATGTCTTTACAGTTCTGTTCATATCAACTGGTAGAATCGGGCTCTGGACTTAACACTATCCCCTTTTCTTTACACAGGGGCTGAGTGAATAGTTCTGGGGCCTGTAAAAAGATATCAGTGGTGCTGACCTGGTTCAGCTGGCACCCCACGTATGCAGGCTACAGTCCTCGTTCAGCTGGCCTGAATTCAAGTACTGGCCCAAATGGTTTTCTTGGGAAGGTCGGAATGGGGTCTGGGTAGAAGATGGACTGAACTATGTAGAACAAAACAGCTGCTTCAAAGTTTCAGAGAGAGACTCAATACTTTTCCCATTGCAAACATTCATACAAAAAATATATTCACAGTAATCACCTAAAGAGAGCAAATTCATTTTCATAAATATTTATTTCTTTATTCATTTATTTATTCAAGTTTGTCCAGGGTCATCCCTCTTGGTAGTCAGTTTCATGTTTCAACTCTCACTGGAAACAACACCCCAACTCTTTATGGTATGCCTCTTTTGAATTGGGTGTTACAGCTTTGTGCTACCTGCCTCTGTTCTACAATAAATGTAGCACAATCTGAAGATTTGTGGACACACAGGTGAGTGTAGATAAGTCTATTCTGATCTGGGTTGGGAATGTCAGTACCCTGCAAATCCATGGCTCACTGAATGACAGATTTTAAGAGCAAAAAGGTCCAATAGTGACAGGCTGTTATGTTGCAATATTTGAGTTGTCACTTCAGACACTCAAATTGATGCTTTCGAGCTCAGAGAAAAAAAGTTTCTTTTTCTTAATGCATCCACTTTAAAAGACACTCTTTGAGTCACATCAGCATACTTTGCTTCATTTTGTTTCGTAACTCCTTCCATTTTCGATCTCCTCTCGAGTTATAGCCTCAAAAACATTTTTAATGAAGCTTGGTGTGAGAAATGCCAAGCATATCCAACATCTTCTGGCTCCATAATTTCTGTTTCAAGATCCTGGTGTGTCAGAGACATTCGTAACCCATGAGCTCTTCTTATTAAACTCAGAGAAAAGATATTTCAGACAAAATGCCCTGCTGTTGTCAGGGGAGTTAAACTATACATGATCATTCACCTCGCTCTCATTGCAGCGGCAGCCCTTTCCTGCTGAACTCTCATCAGGATGATGTATGTGGAGATGTGGAGCCCATTTCTCCTACCACCTGTGTATTGCTTGTTTGCCTGGCAGTGTAAGATGTCAAACAGAGCAATGATGACATTATTCAAAACATTATGGAGATCTGTGAAGCAGAAGCATGCTGCTGATTGCGCAAGGAAAAGTTAGGGGAAAAAATTAATTGTTCAAGAACAAGACAGAGGGGAAAAAAATCTCCACATACATCAT
>JBAMYA010000001.1:15453056-15467888 GCA_037176975.1 Arrhamphus sclerolepis | reverse complement strand
ATATATATATATATATATATATATATATATATATATACACACACACACACACACATATATATATATATATATATATATATAGTCAATTTCTTATGGGTCTAAACATCTAATGAAATAAACCTCTGCCTGGTAATGAGATACAGCTCCTGTGCTTTTGAGAAGGGAACAATGATGTGCACAACATCGGTCGGGTTTCTTCATGTGAGGCATTCCATTCAGGAAGTCCCATGACCCTTTTTGCTACAACTTACACTCTCTCACAGCCACCCTCTCCACTGCCCTCACACACATGCACCAAATCACTGTCAGCCCCACAATATGTCCTGGGGAGAAATAAACACTTTTTTTTCCTCCTCCTCATCCGACAAAAAGATGCATGGCTACTGTTTTTAGAAACTGGCCACTCTCTCGAAGCAAAAACTAGGGAAAAGAAAAGAATGAATAATAACCGTAGAAGACAATCACTTCGTACCCGTAGAGGGGAAGGAAAAACTCTGCTCATTTTTCTTGTGTTATCAAATCATTTTGTGCCCTCAAGAAGAAAGTGTGATATGGAGGAGAGGGAAAGAAATTAAGCGCACTCTTATTGAAGCATTTTAGATTACCAAATGTTAATACAGCCAGCTCTCAAAGCTTCCGCCTGCCCAAGTGTGTTTTTTTACTGAAATATTAGGCGCAGTGTTTCATGCAGCGTGAATATATTAAGCTATAAAGACTGTAGATTTACAGTTTGTGTCATGTAGCCGATTTACTCTGAAATATTTAAAGGAGAGTCCTCCCAGAGAGGTTAACGCTAATTAGCACCAATTCTACCAAAACAGCTTTCCTCACAAGTTCACGAGCCTCTCCAGTGTTCTTTTTGCTGAGTGGTTCATTGCATTAATCGAACCACTCCTGCAGCGCTGCGTTTGTGGATAAGGAACGCTTCCCTCAGTGGAACATATTAGCTCCATTAGCTGTATGATAAAAGAGAGAATCTCCTTTTCCTTGTGTGAAGTCAGGCATCTAAACACATCTCTCTGAGATGTTCAGCGAAGTTGTGGAAGGGGTGGGGGTGGGGGTGGGGGAGAGTGCGCCTTGGCTGGTTTATTTTGCATCATTTGAATGTTCCTTGATTTATTTATCTATTTATGTATTGTCCATCTCTGTGAGATTTTCCATTAGCTTCTATTTAAAGATGCACAGGAAGTAGTCTACGGTTCACCCCCATGCTGAGGTCTCATGGGACTTAGAGTTCATGAGAACCAGAACCAGCTTTCTGACACATCTTTCCGAATGTCTTCTTCACATCCTGCCCTCATTTTCTCATCTGGCCATGTTCAGACCCCCGCTTGTTTCACGCTTCAAGAATGAATAAAGTCCAAAGTCTTGCAACCAAAAGCAGCTTTCTTTGGCACTGCCACGGTGAAATACTATGTTCCACGTGTTTTAACGTCGGTTTCTAGGTTGGATGCTGACTCAAACCTCCCCATTCTAGATTTGGGGCCATGAGAACACCGGCTGGAGACCGCTTTGTGTCTGGACCCTGAGTCTTCAGTCTCACAACACCAAATCAGAAGAAAATTGGATCTAAAACCTTGTGGAGGAAAGCAGGTGATGCTTCCAACCAGCAGGAAAGAAAACAACACCCTCATCTTGATCCAATTAACAACGAGTAGACTTAAACTGACCTGTACCCTAAAAATATGGGATGGATATGGAAAATACTTCAGATCTGCCTAGACTTTTATGTCTTTTCAAGTGTTTGAGTCCAGTCTATTTTATGGTTTTTGTCTTCTACAAGTGATTTTTTTTCATTTAATCCATTTTTGCATTTCCAAAAAAAAGTTGGGACATTGGTAAGCGGTATTCATGAAAAAAGGTGTTGACAAAGCTGCTATTTTTAAAATTGTTATTCCGTCTTACAGCATCCATAAGTTGCTCCTAATTCAAGGCATGTCATGCCATTTTTTCGATAAACACGTCTTAAGATGTATAAAAGGACAGGTTTGTCATTGTCTGGATACTTTTGTCTTTGCTCAAGAGCACATGGTCCATTTCTTCCAAAAAAGAACTTGAATACGATGTATTCTCTCCACGTTACATGCTTCTACTGTATGACAGGCCGTTTTAGATGCCTCCATGCCCAGAATCACCTACGTGTTCAAATTCAATTCAAAAATAACTTATTAAGCCCCCAAGGCAAATTCAATAAAATAATGTCGAGCATACATGTCCAACTACAAGCTCTAGCCAACAAAATTATATGTTTTATTTATCAGGGCTGAAAAAGAAAGAAAGAACCAAAACTAAAACTTGCACTCGAATGGCTTTTGTTGCATCAATCAAAGCCTTCAAGGTCATGCTGTAGACATTCTGTACATTCCACTGTCTCCAAGTGAACCATTTCCTAAAAAACTGAGCATGCTCAATTCACTTTTTCTGTTTTAGGCCATCCACCACAATCTCTAAGATACTGTCACAAAGTCCAAGTGTTTAGCTAACTTTTGATACCAAACAACTGCTGTTTACCATCCAACCTATAGTGTCTCAGCTCTGTTTTGCCGTCGTAATAAGCCGTCACAGAGACGCTCTACAGGACAGACTGAGCTGATTTGGCTCCCCAAGAAAGTCAAAATGAAGTATGGGCAAAATGAAGGCGCTTCAAAAGAGGCTGAGCACATTCCAATTTGCTAACGGTACGTCTAGATTTCTAGGCTAGAGGATCACTGCATCCAACAGATCTCTTCTTAAACATCAAGCACAGCTGTGGTGACCTTTTGTCCTGCTCTTTTTAGCCGCGTAGTCCGCTCTTCTCTGTCCTCCCTGAGTCAACTTAATTGCTCTCCTCGTCTCTGCTACCTCCTGTCTGTACCATCTTTTCTCAGTCCTGTCAGGCTAATCATCGCTCTCTACCTGAATCAGCTTCACCACATCTAAATGGGTTGAAAGTAGCACCCATTTGCACACGTGTGCATATATTTAATGTGGCACATGTGTGACCTCTTGATCCCCCCCCCAAAAAAAAAACCCATGACCCCCGTCTTCCTGCTCGTCTGGGCCACATTAAAAAAAAGGTTGATTGGTTGGCTAACAGGAGCTGAGATTAGCCTGTAAGGCTGGGGTTCTGCCTCTCTTTTGTGTCAGCTCTGCTCTCTCTCTCTCTCTTTCATCAAGTCAAATGCAAAAAGTAGGACAATCAAGATGGCTGATTGGAGCGCAGGATATTGAAAATGTGTCTTTGGCTTCCTAAATTGCTGACCAGAGAGAAGAGATTGCATCCGCTATTGTTTTGTAGGTCAGTGCTGCAGCACCAGTCAATAAAGGTGTGTGCGCGCTGCAAAATTAACGATGCATTCCATTAAACGACTTTAAAACAAAGAAACTGTGCTTTCCACACTGTTCGATTTCCCTCCTGCGTATTCCTATTATCAGGCCGAAACTGTTGCGTTGCCGTGTTACCGTTCAAGCACTCGAGTGCTCTGCCAGTGCAGCTGCTTTCCAGTTGTTCACTGCTGCTCTAACTGGCAAGTATGTCTTCATTCATGTGTAACCCCCGCCAACCGGGGAGTCTCAGCGGATAAGCTTATGTGTGTTTGTGTTGAGTGTGTGACTCTTGTTCTGAACTTCCACAAGCTCATAAAACACAGATGCCCTGTTCTTACTCTGTTTCCTTGTGTAAGCATGTCCTGGCCACGCATGTCCTGACGCTGGACCTTACCAAAACACAAAGCTCTGTGGAGAAAAAGCCCGACAGCTGCACTTGATTACATTAACTACCACAAGCACAAAGCACACACTCTGCAGCCTCTGGCTCCAGGCGTAATCAACCACTTATTCAATAAGCTCAAAAAAATGCAGCTCTATGCTTTTTCTGTCCATACGCACAATAAATCTCCACACGCACTTCCTCTTCATTTGTTTCTGGTTGAGCTTCCTGTTCGGGTCACAGCTTGGCTGTTCCCAACTCACTGCTCACCTGAGTGCAGGTTTGGAGAGCAAAAGTCAAATATCTGCGCAAGCATGTATGACAGCAACTCCAAAAAAGTTGGGACTACCAACCAACAATGTTGCTGCCATCGAATTCAAAGTGAGCGAACATTTTTAACGAGATGATAAAAACATTCAGCATGTTTTCTTTGTCCTGCTGTGAATTAAATAGGAGTTTATGAGATCTGAGACTCATTGCATGTCCTTTTATTGACATACTGAGTGTCCCAGTTTTTTCGGAAGTGGGGTTGTATAAACATTCTTTATAGACGGCTCAGCTGAAGGAATGTCGCAGCGTTGTGGTGAACATGGTCAAGAGGTTAAACACCAAACATGCAGCGAGAGACAAATAATCTGTCAGTATGAAAGAAGGGAGTTCTTGAGACCCTCTTGTGCTGATTTTGGATGTTTTGTCAAACCCCTCCCTTGACAAAAAAAAAAAAAAAGGAACAAAAAGTCGATATGTTTTTAAGTATGTTGTAACTTGAAAATGCTTAAAGGAGATGTTGATCGGAGTGAGGGAAGACTGGATGTCGACGGTAACACAGACTCCCTACCTGTCTGCTGCTAACGTGTTAATACACTGGACAGGACTCAGAGTAGAGGTGCTGCTCCTCCTTCCCCCTAAGAAGCTGGAGGAGGTGGCTGGAGATAGGGAGGTCTGGGCCTTTCTGCTTAGCTGCTTCCCCAGGACCTGAAAGGGGATTGTGAAAGTTTATTAATGAATGGATGGAGATGCTGAATGGTAGTAATAGTTCATGAGGAAGGGGAAAAGGATGCAGCAGTGATTGTGCACATTAAACATGTATGAGATGGTTGTATTTTTGCAACCTGGTGCAGGAGAACACTACATGCAGTTGTTCAAGTCTTTGGCATCATGAACGTAGCAGGAGCAGGACAAGTTTGATCTTCAAACAGGAAAAGCTTCTGATTCACTCATTAAACAATGTTTAAAAAGCTTTGTGAAGGTCAAGTGCTCCATGCTCCATGCATTGTGTTCTACTTACTCATGAATAACTCCTTTCCTTCACTTAAAAAATAAAAAATTATTTATGTATTTTAAGTTTTTTGCCTTAATGACTCTGAGGTCTTCTGGGTTTCATTCAAGCGTGCACTTCCAGCACAAAAGCTTCACAGCTACTTGAACATAACCACCATATCTGCAGAAAATTAAGAAACACCTGGAACCTAGATCTACAACAAATGGGCAAATTTGCCAAAAAGTTCAAATATACTGTAATTAACAAAACCATTCCCACATTCACATCTGAAGGAAATGTTTTGTCTTTGGACTTTTGCTGCTATGCCTCAGTCAGATTGTCCTGCACAGCTGGAGACTCTGAGCTTCCTGTGTCTGCACGGTGGTCATCCCATGCTGGTTACAGGTACAGCAGCAACAAAGAGCATGGGGACGTCATGGAGTTAATTGGTTTTATGCTTTAATAGGCTCACACAATGTGCTTCAGCGGCTTATTGAATACACCCCTTAAACATCCACTGTGTTGGTGGAAAAAGTACGCAAGTCCTTGGAGTTAATAGCTGGTTGAACCTCCTTTGGCTGCACTGACACAAGGACTTATTTCCATTGTCCAGGTGGGTCATTCAGCTCTTACTGAGCAGTCACCCTCACATTATCCTGTAGGATATTCTGGTAAACATAGGAATTGGTGTTGGCAATTGGTCCAGTCCCTGAGACAGCAAAGCAAGCTCAAATCATGATGCTCCCTCCACCATACTTCACTGGAATGGCTTTTTTTATAAGCTGTGCTCTTTTCCCAGCACACATAGTGCTGAGTATTCTTCCAGCATGGTTCTACTTTTGTTTCATGAGTCACCAAAAACACTGCCAAGCTTCAGCCACACGGCGGTGTTTGCTTTTCTTGTGAAAGCTGCGGCCTCTGCGGTTTTCTGTCGTGTACACCATGTTGACCCATGAACAGAGATCTTCAGTAGGTCCAGTGATGTCTTCAGCTGCTACTTGTGAGTTCTTGTTTATGCTATTGAGAAGTCTGTGTTGTAATTTTGAATTCTTCTTGGAAGAGTTGCCACAGAACTAATCTGTTTCCATTTATAGAAGGTTTGTCTCACTGGTGGATGACTAAACACTTTGACATGACTTTGTTTCCCTTTCCAGCCTCATGCAGATCAACTGCTCTTGATTGGATGTCTTTAAGAATCTCTTTTTGGCAGGGCACAGTAAATGTTGCAAAATGAACCCTGACAGATTTATATTTTTGTGTGTCTAAACCAACATATCAGCTAAAAAAAGAAAAAAAAAACTTTAAGCATTTAAAAGACTGCAGCTGCAGATGATGTAAAACAATACAGTTAGGGTTGCAGTTAATATATTTACATTGTGTATTCTACAGTTATTTCACAGGATTTGTACTCCAGTATTTAGCAAAGTGAAATATCTGTGATTTTCTTTCGAATTAATTTCTGAAAGTCTAGCTGACACCCTCTGAGTGGGAAACATAGTTAATGTTGAATCCTTGAAATAAAAAGTCTAAAAGTCACCTTTAAGAGGCTGCCACTTCATAACCAGGAGCATCTGCGTTCGCTGATAAAGGAAGAGAATGTCTCGTTTTGCCAAAGATGACAACATGCTTCGGTGGAAATACGCTGAGGATGACAACTCCTCTCCTTGTGCTGCCGACTGTCAGTCAGCTGTTTTCTGGGAAACAACCTCCCGGAGACTCCAAACCTCGATGTCACGACCAAGAACGACTTTCATGGACGACTTCTGCCCCACTTTCCACTAGAGCCAAGAAAATCTTTAAAAAAAGAAGAAAAAAATGAGACTCTTGTTTCATTTGTGTTTCCATTGTCTCTTTCTTAACTTCAATTTAGCAAAGAATTGCACTTGAATGTGCCTTTTCATTGAGCAGTTTTAAGTTGCAAATTTAAGCTAGGTTAGGTTTTAAGTTTAAAATGTAAAAGTATGTAGAAAATGCAGATACAGAACAATTAAACTTCAACTCATATACAGTGGGGAGAAAAAGTCTTTAGTCAACCATCAATTGTGCAAGTTCTCCCACTTAAAAAGATGAGAGAGGCCTGTAATTTTCACCATAAGAACACTTCAACTACGAGAGACAAAATGAGAAAAAAAAAATCCAGAAAATCACATTGGCTGATTTTTAAAGATTTGCAAATGATAGTGGGAAATAAGTATTTGGTCATCTCCAAACCAGCCAGATTTTTGGCTCTCAGAGACCTGTAACATCTGTAAGAGGCTCCTCTGTCCTCCACTTATTACCTGTATTAATGGCATCTGTTTGAACTGGTTACCAGTATAAAAGACACCTGTCCACAACCTCAAAGAGTCCCACTCCAAACTCCACTATGGCCAAGACCAAAGAGCTGTCAAAGGACACCAGAAACCAAACTGTAGACCTGCAGCAGGCTGGGAAGACTGAATCTGCAACAGGTAAGCAGCTTGGTGTGAAACATCACTGCTCTAGAGGAGATCTGTATGGAGGAATGGGCCAAGATATCAGCAACAGTGGTGAAAACCTTGTAAAGACTTCCAGAAAACATTTGAGCTCTGTCATTGCCAACAAAGGCTATAGAACAAAGTACTGAGATGAACTTTTGTTACTGACCAAATACTTATTTTCCACCATGATTTGCAAGTTCTTTAAAAGTCAGACAATGTGATTTTCTGGATTTTCTTTTCATTTTGTCTCTCATAGTTGAAGTGCACCTATGTTGAAAATTACAGGCCTCTCTCATCTTTTTAAGAGGGAGAACTGGCACAATTGATGGTTGACTAAGTATTTTCTCTCCCCACTGTATGTGTATATATATATATGAATATATATATATAAATATATATATATATTTATATATATGTATATATATATATGCATATATGTATACACATGGACACAGGAATGATCACTGCTGCCAGACGATGCATTTTAAAAGTAAACAAAAATCCTTTCAACCGATATTTTAACATGAACAAACCTGTTTTCCTTTAAACTTTTAATCCCTAGCCACATTGGGATTGCTCCACAATAATGTTTATTTGTAAGTTTTTGGTGTCTAGGAACAATTACGGATCTCCGGGAACTTATTCCCAGTGTCAGAGATATTGTGTCTGTTACTATGCTTGAGTAAATGGAATAAACCAAAGGACAAATGTGAAATCTATATAATTTTCCTGTTTGTGCAGAGGATAACACCATGCTAACAATGGTTCCATGCACACAGATGCCTTTTATCATCTTGACTACCAGTATACCAACTCTGTGGAGGCTTTAGCTTTTGTTTAAATTCTATCAAAGGTTTTGGCTACTCAATTTGGCACCAAGTGTGCCATTTACAAAGGAAAGTGGTTGAAAAATAGGACTTATGCCATTACATTACTGAAGCTTATGGGTATGACATTTTTCTTGTGCTTCATCAATTTCTAAGGGAATAACCAAATATGAAGTTGTGAGTGCACTATAATTATTGTTGCACTACTTTCTCTTAGCCATGGTGGAAAGAAAGTCTCGCTAACACTAATGCTTCAAAAGTTGCTGAAACAACCATTGACCAACACCCGTACGCGCATGTTACCTTCTCCACGCTGCTCGTAGCATCAAAGCTTCTTAAAATGGATTGCTCAAGACTCTTCATCTGGGTATTTTAATCCTTATAATGTTTGTTGTCATTTGATTCAGTCGTTTCTCCTCTTGTATAGGACTAGAAATATGTCCGTGCTGCAACTGGATTTTACAGGGGGGGGTTTGTTTGTCTTTTTTGGTCCCACAATGTTATGTATGTTATGTCAGAAACCCTTTCTAAACATTGATCCTTGCATTAAAATACACTTTCAATCTTGTTTTGTGAACATTAGGATGTTGACTTTGAGTAAAAGTTGAACATAAGTGTGGTTTGTCCCATTTTAGAGCTATGTCAGTCATTCTTTTGGCCTGTGGATGAACCAATCAAGCTTTAAGGATTAACACAACCTGTTTCATTTTTTAAAAATTGTTATTTCGCCTTCTTGCTAGCACTAAATTCCCAACATTTCTTAGAATATGTTGTAGACCTAAAATGCAGACCTGGATTTAAATAAAACGAATGAAACATCTCAGGTTTGCACTAAAGGTCGATCACCTCTTGCTCTTCGTATCTTACTTACCATCTTACTTATCTTGATAACGTCATTGCATGTCTTCTGTTGCATTTATTTCTTCGGTGTCTTTATATTTTTGGACCTTCAATGAGTTGCAAAAATGAAATTAAAATTTAAATGAAAAATGATTAAAGACGTGTGTATGAAAAGCCTTGTTTTTAGTAGTCTTAGCAGCAGGGAGCTTTTCAACTTCGAGACAGCTTCTAAACTCGGTGTGTTGGGGGTCATGATGGTTATTTTGCTGTCAGTAAACAAGACTGAATCTGCAGCAACTTGCGATCAATAATGTTTTTTTAGCCTTAAAGCAATTTCTACTTATTGAATTATATTTTGCTGCCTCTCAACCGTTCAGTGCACACTTGGGTGGAAAGGCAGCAAGTTGAAAGGCAGCAAGAAAAAAAAAAAGCTTACATGAAGTGCCTGCATCAATAAACTTAAAGAAAAACAGAAATCTAGAGAAGAGAGATGATAAAATATGTTTCTGTCATTGCCTCCTCTCACTGTGCTCCATAAATAAAGTTCATTTCCCTGCACATCATTCCAGAGGATTTATCACTGCAGGTTCCTCGGAGAGCCGTGTCATTGTGCTCAAGTTAAACAGCCACATGTTTATTATGAAAGCAAATCCCGATGTTTGCTCAGAGAGAAAGAAGAGGAAGGAGAGAAGCGGTGTTAATGATGTGGAAGACGATAAATACATTCTGGCTGCGCTTCCAGCTTTGACACTTTAACTGGAGACATCAATTATTTTCCCAAGTAAAGACAAGTTTGTGTGTGTGTGTGTGTGCATGTGTGTGAAAGTGTGCTCAAATGTAGTTGAAATAGTCTCCAATTCGGAGATCAGAAGGAGCGTCCTTGGTCCGGTCACATGTTAAAGTGACCATCAAAGTCCTCCAACCCAGAGCTCAAATCTCCATTAGATATTCATGCACTTTTCAAAGTTTCACTTCTCCGATTTCCAGGAGGACCTCTCCGTGAATTCTTTAATGTAAGAGGGAAATGGAAATACGCTCTGACTGCTCAAGATAAGACTTTTAATTTGCTACTGTAAATTGAAGCTATTTGTCTTCAAACCCCAACTTCTGTTTCAGCTCACCCACATCTCAGACAGAAATATATCGTTCAAATTAAGCCGAACGTGGAAGCGTGCAATGGCATTTCTCTGCAGTTTTCTTTCCTCCTTTCTTTCCGCTGCTGCTTCACAAGGCATTAAAGTGAATTTGGCCGAGGCCACTGTAATTTGAAGTCAAAGAGCAGGGTTAAAGAAGGGCAGGAAAAAGATTTTCCAGCCTTTTCCATGTTTTCATTTTAGATGTTCTTTTTTTGTTTGTTTGTTTTGGTTTTTGTAAGGGCACTCTAACCCTGAAAGAAACCAAATATGTTACAACCCAGAAGCAGAAGACATGGCAAATACTAATTAAAAAAGAAGAAAAAAATTCTAGCATTTCAAAAAGGCGTCAGGAGGAGATTTTAACAAGGATTTAACACAAAAACACGAACATGTAAGAAGTTATTGAAATGTTTGTAATAATGTTCTCCTAAAATAAAGTTCAGTATTTAAATGGCAAGGGCTGGACTTCACTTTTGTCCAGTCACAATCAGGACATGGCTTCTCTCCCCGTACATGGATGAAGGCAATTTCTCTGCTACGTAACGCTACTTCAGTGGATGCTAGCATCGGTTTTGAGCTCAGTCTCCAATGATGTAATATGCTGTCTAAGCTGACGTTAAATAGCTCGTTGCTAAAGTAGGTAAATAAGAAGCTGCACTGTGTCAACGTTAGCCCATGTCACCCAGTTCAATGCAAACGGCGTCCAGAAATACCAGTCAACATTTGGAAGCATGGAGCATCCCTCACACTGGGAGTTTTGGACTGAATGAAAAATGGCAACGTTGCTGGACTTTTCGTAGAGCAAGGACTGGCTCGGCTCAGTTCGCCACCCTGCTGTCTCTCATTTGGTATCAGGCGTCTCTGGATCCTTCACAGCGGGTAAAAGTCCTGCTGGTAGGTGTTCACAGAAACCAGTCAGCATCTGAAGCTGACAGTCGGTGTTTCTGAACGTTAAAGCTGCATTCACAACAGCTGTTTCAAACCAACTGCGATGGACTGGCGGCCTGTCCAGAGTGCACACTTGCCTTTGGCCTGGGCTGGTATAGGCTCCAGCAGACCCTCGTGACCCTGCATAAGAAATAGTGGGTATAGATGATGGATGGATGGAAATTTTAAACCGAATTTTAGTGGCAGTGTTGGGATCTTTGTTATTGAGCCACGTTATTGCAGTTATTGGCCCAGATTTGGCCCAAATGTGTCTGATGTCTGGGTACTGTGTGAAAATAACCCAAAAAAAACAACCTTATGTTAACCTTGTGGGAGTGGCGTCAACATCTCTGGGCTTGCAGGCATCTGGGGTGGACCAGCACACAGCTGGAACATGTACTGTGGTCAGACAAATCAATAGTCCAGATTTGTATTTGGAAAAATGAGACAAGGAAGCTCTGAGGTTCAATAACAGGGCTCTTTTATGCCAATTATTAACATTATGATCAATAACAAGCCATTTAATCATTAGCCTCTAATAATATACAGCACTTTAAATATTTTTCAGTCCCTTTACTAATATACAAGTTGAAAGTACAGTGATAATGACAAAAATTAAGTCAAGGAGAAATAAATTGAAATATCACAGGTTCAAACTGTCTGGAAAGACAGAAAAAATGAAGTAAATGATTGGGGGTTGTATTTATTTTATTGTATTTATTATTCCTCCTCTCACTCCCTTCGGATCACTTTGATCTGTTCACTAATTTCATCTCTTCACATTCCTCCCTCCCTCCTTCCTGGTCCCATTATCCCTCCTACACATTCCCACAACTGCAGCACAACCCTCCAGTGTCGGTCACAGTCGTCCAAACCACAAACTGTTGATTCCCGAAATATTTTTGTCCACAGGCCAAACCTTTAGTGACCAGTGACCAAACATAGAATATTGTAATCCTCAAGTTTATTTCTATTCTGTACACTCGTGCAGTTCTATTAGAGTTTGACTCAATGAACCTCCAACTGTGGGAAAGTGTCGCTGATAAAATCTAATAATGCGCACACTCATACAGCAGCGTTCTTATTGAGTAAAACTGGGCCGTCTTTAATGTCCAGGCATCTTAATGGTCTCCATATGTGTCCCGTCTCCCACACACAGTCACAGGCGAGCTTGCCAAATTACTGAAAATCTGAAACCTCCTCGATTGGACTCAAAAACAAATACAACCTGAACATTCACCTCTTTGTGTCCTGCCGTCGCACTGCTCTCACATTTGATCCCCTTAAAGTGCCGCCTGCCAGAAGAAATGGGGGTGAAGCTCTCAAACGGGGGGCAAATTTACGGCGCCACGCAGGCTGCTGGGCCATTTCATCGAGGGGAGCCGCTTAAATGTAACACCACTGTGAATGTCCCATTGATCAGGGCGTTGCAGCCCATTTCTCACTCGTACAAGTCAAGCTGGAGCAAGGCAGGGAGCATGAATGGCCAAATAAATGTCAAACTGAGAGTGTTAATCGTTTTCAAGTGTGTACGTGTGTATGTGTGGCTAAATAAATGTCATAGTTCAGGATACTAATTGATTCCTGAAAAATTTTGCTATCCATTGGTAATCAAGGAAACAGATCAGTTTTTATATTTATTTTTTGCTATCTTTACCTTGTATACATCATGTAGCTGAGATGATCCCATCACATTAATGAGCGGTGCATTTTCACAGGAGGAGGGTGGACATGTAAACTGGAGCTCTTCTGCAACAGATTTATGTTCTCGATGCTGTTTTCGTTCTGACAGCTGCCTGTCAAAGACTCGACCCTGATGAGAACAACTTGACAGAGACGAGGGTGTTTTTTCCTCGCCTGCACATGGAGGGAACAAGTACGCATAAACATTAGAAATAAGACTCAAAGTGGCCAACGTGTCACTAATGACATCTCTAAAAATACAAAAGGTGGACTTCAGATGCCAATAATCATATAATGTCATGAAATAAATTAGAGAGGTATGGGATTAGAGGAAGAAGGAGCATGGGACTGGATTAGGAGTTATATGGAAGAAATTATTCCCCTTGTTTGGACATTTCCTGTGGAGTGCCACAAGGGGCAGTATTAGGACCCAAATTATTTATTCTGTACATAAACGACTGATGCTAAGTGTCAAATGTTGTAAAGTTGTTTTTTCTTCTGGCAACGATCTTCAGTTGCTTGTTTAACAGATAAAAACAGAGTTGGAAAACATGAAACTATGGTTTGATCCATCATTGCGTGCTTGGAATTAACTAAACTAATTTGAGGGGAAAAATCTCTGACCAGTGACCAAATTATCTGCAGTTGTCGAGCCGACGTACGAACCACATCAGTCAGATGTTACGGCCGCAGTCGTGTGAAGCTGTCACTTCTATCGCGTCTGTGCCCAGAGTCATGCTGATCGTAGCCCACAGGTACAAGATGATGAGCTTGAAGAGGGTATGTTCCTGCAGGGCATTACTCAAGATAAAAACCCAACAAGATGCTGCTTTCAACATTAGGGACCCCCCCCAAAACCTGCCCAAACCTGCCCAAACACACACACAATTGATGCTTGTTCAATCTCGTATCAGAACAAGTTCAAATAATGTCAAATGTGCAAAAATAATCTTATTGTTTTGAAACTCAAGAGACTTAATGTATAATTAATATCCGCTTTTGCATACAGACCAACTTAGTACTAGCTCGGTGTTTACAGAAAAGAAGTATTGATATTATATTATTGATATTATATTATTATTGATATTTCAGAATTGTGATGTCAACAGCCTGATGGATCAGAGCCACATCTGGACAGATGTAGGGTCTGAAAACGAGTCATAAGACCAACTGTTGCTTCTCCAGCTGCCTCTGCATGCAGTTGATTAGAGCTACAACCAATCAGAATAAAGGAAATTGATGATGCGTTAAACGGTGTGCTCAAACACTCAAAAGATATCTTTGAAAAACGTACTCATTGGTTTAGTCTAATGTTGGCAGGCTACAGCTAACAGCATACATAATCCTGTCCAGGTTACTTCTTGAGTAGCTTCCTTCATCGTTAGAACAAGTTTACCAGATGTCTCTTACCATTTGTAAATGAGATGGACCTCATCCACCACAGTCCCAAAGAGATTGTCACTGAAGTCCAAGTCTTTAACCAAAGCTGATTCAAACAACTGCTGTTTACCTTCCAGACTTCAACTTTAAACCCTGTCAGAGACCCTGTGAGTACATACTCATCTGATTGGCTCCCCAACAGTTTGGGACGTAATTAATGAGCTTCAACGGAGGGTAGCTAGACAGACTTAATGAGCAGATTTAAATACATCCAGATTTCTAGTCAATTGTGAGGATATTTGGGACAAAAGCAGCATCTATTATGGCTAAAGACAGGCAGAGGGTGTAAACTTTTCAACAAATGTGTAACAAAGTCACTGAACTTTTTAGAAACAATGTTCCTCAAAGAAAGATTGGAAGAGACTTGTATACCACATGTGTAGACTAAATCATTCACTGAATAGGAAGGAATTTCAGTGTTGGTCTGAGTTAATACATGCTGCCATCAAGAACGCATCCTTTCTGGGAGCATTGGTGCAGTTTTAAACATCACAATGCAAAAAAAATACAAAAAAAAAAAAAAACCAAAAAACATTCTGCACATATCAGAGATTTTGAAACAATAAGTATT
>JBAMYA010000001.1:15433092-15452956 GCA_037176975.1 Arrhamphus sclerolepis | reverse complement strand
TAATGACATGAGAGCATCACACAGTTGCTGCAGATCTGTCGGCTGCATATCTATGATTAGAATCTCCCGTTCCACCACATCCCAAAGATAATCTGTTGGATTGAGATCTGGTGACTGAGTCCAGTGAACTCACTGCCATGTTCAGAAACCAGTTTGAGATGGTCTGAGCTTTGTGACATGGTGCATGATGCAGGTGGAAGTATCCATCAGAAGATGGTCCACGGTGGTCATGAAGAGATGGACATGGTCAGCAGTAATACTCAGGTAGGCTGCAGCATTTAAACCAGGCTCAGCTGGTACTAAGGGGCCCAAAGTGGCCAAGAAAATATCCCCCACACCAGTACACCACCAGCAGCCTGAACTGTTGATCCAAGCCAGGATGGATCCATGCTTTCATAGTGTTTACTCCAAATTCTGATCCTACCATCTGAATGTTGCAGCAGAAATCGACTCCTCAGACCAGGAAAGGTTTTTCCAGTCTTCCATGATCCAGTTTTGGTGAGTCTGTGTGAACTGTAGTCTCAGTTTCCTGGTCTTAGCTGACAGGAGTGGCACCTGGTGTGGTCTTCTGCTGCTGGAGCCCATCTTCTTCAAGGTTCCACATGTGTGTTCAGGGATGGTGTTCTGCATTTCTTGATTGGAACCAGTGGTTATTTGAGTTCCTGTAGCCTTCCCATCAACTCCAACCAGTCTGCCCAGTCTCCTCTGTCCGCACTACTGCTGCTCACTGGATAGTTCTCTTTTTGGGACCATTCTCTGGAAACATTGGAGATGGTTGTGGGTGAAAATCCCACTAGATCAGTAGTTTTTGAAGTACTCAGACCAGCCTGTCTGGCACCAACAGCCATGTTCAAAGTCACTGAAATGCCTTTTCTTCCCCATGCTGATGCTGGTTTGAACTCCAGCCAGTTGTCTTGACCACCTCTGCACGCTTGAATGTGTTGAGTTGCAGCCTTGAGATTGGCTGATTAGCTAATTGCGTTAACAAGCAATTGAACAGGTGCAGATACTAAAGTGGCTGGTGTGTGTACATGTATATAGTACTTCTGGTTGTTAAAGCGTTATTGGAAATGGAGATAAAAACATAATAACAAGAGAATGATAGCTGTAGCTGAACATTCTCCTTCACCTTAACAGCCAGTGATTATAATTTCCAGCCTGCAGGGATGCAAAGTCAGTCCAGAGACGGAGAGCTGGAGTGATCACCTGCAGAGTAATGAATTTCTCACTACAGAACCGAATGGCCAGGGGATGTGCTGAGGCCTGATACTTAGTGCTATTTATTTGGCAAAGCCTGGAGATATCCTGTGAAGAGAATCTGAACTGAGAGCAGAAAGACGTGTGAGGACTTTATTGGCCAGGCAGATCAAAAGTGGAAGCCAGCTATCTACAGTGTGCAGGTGTGCTTAAAACGAGCCACTGGAGTGAGTTTATGTGTGCCCTCTTTGAAGGAAGAGGGGGAGAGCAAGCAGTATCAGATTTCCCTGATTAGCCTGTTGTTGGCCACAGAGCTGTCTTGACATGTTGCCATTTTGTTTTTGTTTTGCTGTACAGTCAGTGCACAGAGAGCCATTCACACACAACAGCGACTGCCATGCCACACTGGGCAAAGTATCCGCAATGCAGCAAGTGCTGTCGTTCCGCTCCGCTGCCTCTGTGCAAGCGTCAAAAGGCACACTCATTCAAATTCAAAATGATGCTTTTATGTTCATTTAGCAATCCATAATCATTTCAGATATGTGAAAAATAAATAAATACATATATAAACACAGCTCCAGACTGAGGATTTTGTAACCTGTATTTTTACAGCATGGAGAACCCATGAATAACACTTTTTCTGGCCTTGTGCTGTTGACCAGTAGATGAGGGGGGGGGTTAGAGTTAGGGGTAGTGCTCCTCCTAGCATAGCTTTAGGGGTCCTTAAGGCATATGAGCCCACTGACCTTGACACGATGGCGATCCTTCAGGGAGAATTAAACCTCGTTGAAACATCTGCTGCACCTTTACCAAAAACAACAGAAAAAAAGTTCAGTCTTATCGTTGTAGTATTTAAGACACTTTCATGACACTCACTTACTCATTACTGATGCCGACTGAACCTGTGGAGGGCAGCCTCACAAACGTTTCACAAAATTCACTTCATCATAAAACTGAGGCTCTTGAACTAAAATCACACTCTTCATGTATAATTTCAAAAATATGACATTTTACACATTTAAATGTTGTAAAATGGCAAATTTTGCTAAATCACATTTTTATTTTTACAAAAAAACATTGTTTTCATAAAATCTTAAATTTCACAAAAATCACAACCTTTATCATGAAATTGACAACTTTTGTACTAAAATTGTAAAATCATAAAATTGAAAATAAAATCTATAATAAAGAAAAAAGTTGTATAACTGCAAATTTTGCAAGATCAAGATTTTTTTTTCCTTGAAATTTGTTAGAAAATATCAACTTTCTGCAAAACGACGTAGAATTACACGTCAGAAAATTGCTAACTTTCTATATTTTCAACTCTGTCTAAAAATCACAAATTTCTATCATACGAAAGTTAATTTTACAAATTAAATCATAAGTTTTGACAAAAATGATCAACTTTTTGTCCTAAAGTCTTCAGCAAACCTTTACTAAATCCTAACCTTTTGACATAAACCAGCTGCTCCCCCTCAGTTAGACTCATCGCCATCTTTAACTATTGTTGTTGATGTCTGCTATCATGACCGGTGGACGATGCTTCCTAAACGGTAATTATAGCAAACATGGCTCACATCTGAGGTTTTCTTTGGCCCACATTTGGATAGCACGTGTTGATATGTGGTTGCCTAAACTCAGCCAGCCATCCATCAGAAATGGCCCAAATCAATACTTTTTACTTGATATTTTGTGGCTGTCTGGCTCTGATAACATAATTCTAAAGCCATGATGTTTGATCCACATCTGGCTCATGCTATAACCCAAGTTGGGCCCTCCTTGGGGCCTCTTGTACACCTTTCAGCACCATAACTGAGCCATAACTTTCAAGCGTAACCCAGGACTGACCTGAATGTGTCTGCTCTCTGGGACGCATCATGATGGCCAGTAGCTCTCGGCAGTTCAACTTTGTTAACAATGCCACCATCAAAACCTTCGACTCTCTCAAGTGCTCACCTAGTTTCTGTTTGGCTGCCACACAAAAACATATTAAATTAAATCAAAGAATCTGCAGTGAAGCAATTTTAAAAACCCATATCACATCATAGACTGGTGCTCTTATCTCAGAAGAGCCTGCGTTTCAGTGGGGACGACTTGATTGATATTTATTAGACAGCTGCCGTATAAGAGTGGGGGTGAACAAGAGAGATGAGAGGTGTGCCGTTATCTTTATGGGATCGTGCTGTGCAGTAATGATATCCTCGCACCGCCGCAGCCGCAGGGACGCTGTGGGAACACAGAGAACAAGAAACTGAATTTAAGAGATAGGATGAACGTCAGTGTCACTGTGAATCCTATAAGAAGCTATGCATTTGCGTGCATGTTGGGATGCAAAGAGCATTAAGAAATTATACTAATAAAAGTACTTGTAAAATGATACCAAATTAAAAATGCTCTCATACAAAAGGCATTATTGTAGAAGGAGGTGACAGAAGACCCCAACAGGCCACTATGTAGCAGCGTGTCTCATAATAAGCTGCACATATTTACAGCAGAATAATGCACAATGTATGCGCTGTTTAATATACACACTACATTTACTCACAACACAGCGGCTGTTTGCAGTTGTTTGCTTATTTGAATCCCATTATCTTTTTGTAGCAGCAGCTAGTCTTCCTGGAGTCCACAGTTTACATGGTGATGATGCAAAACCACATTCACAGTCCTGCTCATCATAAGCCAGTAATCGCAGCATTGTCATCCTGTTTCTTCTCATCGTTTTTTCCCTGTTCTTTCAAATGTTCAAGCTATAAACAAAGCTTAAAAGCTAAAACCTTCAGCATGCTTGTGAGATGGGCTGTAATGATTTTTTTCCCCCTTCATGAATTTTAAAATGAATGGCTCCTGTGGGAGCACTCAGGTAATGAAGTAATCGACCGCAATCGTTTGTGGTGTCCATCAGAAGTGACGCTTTGTGTTACTAAAAAAGATCAGAATATAAACCAAGACATCAGGCTTCATAGAATATAAAGTTTTATCACTGTAGTGTCAGCTGACTTCACAAATCAGGTATGGAGCAAAAATGTGAAAAAAAAAAAAGGATAAATTGTGGCCTCAGAATTTTTGTTTAATTTTTAATTTTATTTTTCAGATGTCATGTCTGGGGTTTGATACTCACGCAGTGGACAGATCAAGGCAGCCGATGGTCTCATAGTGTGGGTTGCCAACTATTTTGTGGCCACAAGATACTAATTTTGGGACACCAAATGCTAAATTCAGGCCAATTAAGAACTAATCTGTGACCACAAATTACTCGTCTGGGGCCTCAAAATACTAATTTAAAATACAGAAAATTCATAATACTAATTTAAACCCCCCAAAAATACTAATTTGAGGTCACAAAATGCTTGAGGCCACAATTTAATTCTCATTTCAGGCATCATGTCTGAGGCTCTGTGGTTGGGTCACCGCATGTCACAAAAAACAAATTCAACATCTTATACTACTGTAGAGAACATTTGTGTTCTTTGAAATTGTCACCAACTGAGGATCTTACGCATGTGTATCACTTGAATGCACACTGTAGATAAACACATGCAGCATCACAGCATTTACAAAGATGGAAGTGATTCTGTTCTTCTCTTCTGTTGGGAAAGAACAAAGAGGTACCCTTGTTTTCTGAAAGGGAAATTGCTAGTGACCCTACTGTTGAAATGGTGCACTTCAGATGGACAGACGGACATGAAGAAAGATGCCTGAGCAATAAGAAGGGAGGAAAAGGGTCGAATGGGGAAAAGAAAAGAGGGAGACCAGCAGAGAAGAAATATGTGTTTTTTGACCTTTATTTATTGCAGAATTGTTTGCTGGCCATGCCTGGGGTGTGTTTGAAAAGTCTTTTTTGATTAGGGAGGCTCCAGACTGGGTGAAGTGACCCAGATGAATCTTACTTGCAGCTAAGATAAAAGCTCGTATAATACTTTCAATGCTGAGGAAAGAAGAGTTTTGCATTCCTTTCCCTGTTTAAGACAAAAAGATGACCCAGTCTTTCATGAGAGGAGGAGAGAAATAAAAACATGATGATTAGGTTCAGTTTTTTTTTAAATTATTTTATTGATTTGTAGTTTCTCCAGTAAAATCTCTTTTAGTTTTTTCAGACCAGTTTTCTTTTTTGTTTTTTTTTTCATAACAATACTAATACTAATCATGATTATAATATATACATTTTTATAGTGCTTTTCAAGGGACTTAAAGACGCTTTGGAAATGAGATAGATATACATTCAGACACATACAAAGACTCAACAGGGGATACAGAAACAACAGTACGGGGGGGTGCAGGAGGATGAAGTGTCAGGTGTTATATGCAGAATTGAGTTTTAAGGTCGCGCTTGAAAGACAGTAGTGTATCGGAGTTTCTGATGGCCTGGGGAGTGAGTTAGAAACGTAGAGAGATGACAGCACAGGAACATGATCATTATATCATACTTGTTGCATATGCAAGACACTGAAAAAAGAAAAGCAACCAGGCAAGATTAAGCGTGTCTCCCAGCAGTAACTGTAATAAAACTGTAGCTCTTTACTTGTGCTGGAAGTGATGTTCTTATCCGTATAAACTTAAACTATAGGTCACCTTTTATATCTTTAATGACAACCTGAAAGAGCGTCTTCTAGACTAGAACTACTACAGGACGTAGGTGTCACAAATCCTGGGACCAAATGATAATATATGATGTCCACAAATGAGCCTCAAAAAACATCTGCAACGTCTCAGCTCAGTTGTCATGGCGTTAAGTCCTCTCAGGGACTTTCTGCAAGGATCGACAGATCTGATTGGCTCCCAGAGACTTTTGGGGATTTTTAATGAGCTTCAACAGAAGCAGCAAGACAGACCTGCTGGACAAATTCAAATTTGCTGGCGGTACGTCTAGATTTCTGCTACAGAAAAGTGTTTCCTCATCATAGAAAATTTATTTTTGTTTTCTTCAACTAAAACCATTCAGATGCTCCTTGTGCTCTATGTAGAAAGGAATGTTGGGAGAGACCACTCCAATCTGGGAAAACTTTTATCGGTTTGCAGTGAACATTTCTTCAAAGTTTGGGAAAATTTCAGGCTTTTTCTTTTATTTGATATGGATCAACAGCATCAGTGCTGGGGACAGTTCAGTCCATCTTTGTGGACTACTGCAGCACATCACCAGTGCTAATTACAAACTAATACATCTTTCTTAATAAATCTTTCTTAAGAAAGTTTTTAAAAAGTCTGATTTTATTTGGATCTTATTCTTTCTAAGCTCTAAATCCCTGGGTCGTTATTGATCCACCACCAGAGTTCAGACGTTTTCAAGACCTTTGCTGCGCGTCAGTGCTGGAAGGCTGAACGTCTGCCACTCTGGAGGAATATCAACTGTGAAGGACGCGATTACAGCCCCACCCCCCACCCCCCAACACATCTGGTGCTGGTGCACATGGAGGGATAGATGAAGGGCGGAGAGGGAATAAACCAAGTGGTACCAAAGAGGGGATGCAAAACATCTGATAAACACCTGGAAACACGCTCTGCACCTCAAACTCACAATTCCATGTAACTTCAAAGCAAGATGCCCCCCACAACCACCCCCCACCAGCAACATGTTTCATAGATTATTGCAATATCAGTATCTTGTGGGTAATTGTCAGCCTCTGAAATAAATCTAACTGAAACTGTGCTTGAACACGTTTTTCTCCACTGGCCTATTTAGAGTCATGAATTCAGAACACAATGCAATGCCAGCAAAGAAAGTGCTTTTTATTTTTCTTTGCAACCGTTTGGAGATGTTCTGAATTGTCCATACAGCAAAATACTGCAATTTAAAAAAGAAAAGACAAAGCTGCTCTTTCAGAACTTGGCTCTTTTAAACAGTATTGTAGATGTGAAGTATCTTGCAGATAAGCTAGTTAAGAAGATCCATTTTCTTTGATTCGCAGCTGACTGTAGCTCAGTTGGAACAAAGAGAGGTGTTGATGCTGACCATTGTTCAAGAGACAGTTGGAGGACGATACTTGTGAAATCAGGAAACAGATGCTCACATGAATGTTTTAATAAGAACTTATCAAAGTAATTTCAGCTAACAATAGCACTGTTCTAAAAAAAGGAACAGATGCAAATGTGTGCGTGTTAGAAGGAAAACAAGTGCAAATCATGCAGTATTGTTGGGAAAGTGCCGGCTGCTTCATAGCCTTTTTTTTTTCTTATCAGAAGCAGACTGTAATAGGTAGATATAAAACCTGCAAAGTGGCTTTAAAACGATCGGCCACAAAGTTCTCCTACTCTCCTCTTCTACTGTTACCGAAACAAGAAACAAGATACTTTGTACACCACTCTTATTCAAAACTTATAAAGTGTTTCCTTTTTAGTGTCAAAATATTAATAAATTGTATTCTATTGTTCTTCTCTCCAAGTCTAACTTCAAAAAGCACTTTTGCATGCCACAATAGTGATTACAAGAGCTATTAATAATAATGTTGAGATTTCTTTCATGTGTTCTGCATTTGGATTGGAGGGCTTAATGGTGGCCTTATTTCTTGGAATTCCTTCATTTGTTTTCATTTTGAAATTGGGTTTCGCTGTAATCCTTAGTTAGCCTAATTTTCAGTTTTATTTTCAGCTCGTTTCTTCTTTCTCCATCTCTTTCTGTCCGATTTTTAACGTCTGAGTTCATTAGTGACTGCCCCACCTGCATCATGTCATTCATCTCCCCATCTCTTTTTATTCCTTTTCATCGTCTTCCCTGCTGGTTTCTTTTCTGCTGTTGGGTTCTTGGTTTGACAACTCCATCCCTCCACCTGTGAGCCTCCATCTTCACTAATCAGTTTCCTTGCAGATTCTGAAAATGATCATATTCAGCAAAGAACTTTTTTCTTCTTCCTGTGCTCTCCTTCAGTTCCACAAAATTATTCTCGGTAGTTTATGAGATAAAAGCAAGCAGCAACAATCCCAGTTCCTGGAAGTACATCTTGTTGCAGTTCCTCCACTGACCATTAGGTGCTAGCTCCAAAACTGAGCAAATCTCCATTGAGCTCCATGTTAAAAGTGACAACTTTGCAGCAGAATTAAACATATTTAAAGCCTTGTATAAAAATAGTGTTTTTCATCTGTGGTCACGTATACATATATATATATATATATATATATATGTCCATAGCAGCTGTACAGGGGTGATTTTTTTTTTGTACCACATCAAATACATTTATGATAAGCAATGACGCTGACTACCGTATTTTCAAGTCGCTTTTCTTTTAGTAGTTTAGTCCTGCAACTTATATTTCAAAGTAATACAATCTATGCCCACAAGAGGGCACCGTCTACACTTGTGGCAACTGAACGCCACAAATGGATGAGATCAGGGACTTAATGAACTTGTTTGCCTGTTCTGTTGATACATTTTTAGTCTATGTTCTTCAGGCTATTATGTAACTGAATAGTCCTAATAAAGTAATCATTCGAACCAGTGACGTGCGGTCAGGAGAGGCAGGGGAGGCAGAGCCTCGTGTCATCATGGAAAGAATAAAATATATAATAAACAAATGAATTAAATGGTTATATGTACCCAGGGGGTTGAACTATAAACAAAATTTCCATTTAACTTAAGCAATTTTGATTGTTTTTAATTAAAAATTGCTGAATTTTATCATTTTCCATTCAAATGCGGGGAAGAGACACACAGTGAGGCAGCAGCAAGCTGAGCCTCACCTCGGATTGCTCAGTCCCTCACAAACTGGTCTCTGCCACCAATGAGAGCGTCAAATGTCAATGAGAGCCAATCAAATGTTTCAACACTTTTAATATACCCCCCGCCCACCCCACTCCAATTTTCCATGGTTGGTGAGGCTGCAGTTCCTGTGCCTCGTGGTAGGGGGCAGTAGTGAGCTCAGAGATTCTACTCCATGGCCACAGAGCAAGTTTCAGTGATCAATGAGACTGATTGACTTTTAAAACTGAAAGAAAACAAGAAAGATTTCTACAAAAAGGTGACATTTTTGTCCAGAAGGATCAGCATATGGACTTCATTTATAAGAAGAAGACCAGAATAAACTTTTTTTTTTTTTTTTTTTAATTATTATTCTTATTAATGAAATGTCCATCACGTAGACTAATGGTGGTATGAGCTATGAGCTATACCTTTAACTGCTGCTGCTCAGATGGAGGATAATCTGCTCTGCTGGTTCATATACGCTACCAGTCAATGTTTGGACACCTTTTCATTTAATGTTTTTTTTTTTTAGGACTATGTAGACATTGTAGATTCAAACTGTGAATGAACACATGGTATTTACTACATAAGTTAACAAAAAGTGTGAAACGCTTTGATCGCTTCCTTCATTCTCTGCATGAGCTTCATGAGGTGGTCACCTGAACAACTTTAATTCCAATAGGTGCACCAGAAGTGATCTTTCTACTAGACCACTGGCACTTCAAACCACCTGAAGCCTTGAAATTCTAAAGATTGCTTAGATTCCTCAGTTAAGAGAGACAAATAAGGGATAGTTTTTGTTTCATTTATCTAGAACAAAACGCAGTTGAATTGTGTCAAAATGAACAGACTCATAGAGCGAACACATGTGTCTGCATGAGAAAAAGTTCAGAGGTCCAGCGTTTCTTTAATAGTGTTGATATATACACAAACTCTGTCATTTCTGGAATAAATTTAAATCTGACTTGTTAAAATTGGTTTTAATTGGTAAATCATTTCCCTGTTTCCATCTTTCACTGATAACACAAAGTTCCTGAATTGTTAAAGAAATAAAGTGAGAGAAAAAAAGTAGAAAAGGAGATTAGTCAGAATTTACTAGTAAATAACTGTTTATGTCCTCTGCAGCAGTTCCTTCATGCAGCTAAAACATTATTTGTTTGAAGGTGAAGTTCGTTAGACACTGAGGCCTCATTTAAATGCAGAATCTAACTCTGCTCTCTCTGGTGGAGAAATTTGAATATATCGAAAGCTTAATTAAGTGTTTAAACCTCACAAAAAGGTTGCAAACTCATGTCTCCTTTGTCAAACTCCTGCTCTCCTCAAACACTGATGCAAATAAGTTGAGTGAAAAATCTGAGACAGCATTTGTTTTGATAGGTTGAAATTCTGAAATTATTGCATAAGTTTCCCCTCCTGGTCTGAATTTACAATATGGAAGAACAATAATTCAATCATAAATACTGGATCAGCTGCACCCAACGCTGATTGGATTCATCTCTGCGTTGATCTGCTGGTCTGCGAAAGTCTCACTGAAGACATCTGCATCATTTTCAGAAGATCAAAAATGACTTTCATAGATTTTCTTCTTCTTTTTCTCCCAATAAATGCCAAATGAAACTGCTACTTAAATGACTTTTCTCTACAACAGTCAAGTATGAAATCAGCTTCTTCATTTTCTTTCTTTCAAACTGAAACAGAGCTGAAGGAAAAAAAAAATAGTGGAGCGTCATCTCAGCACTCAATGGCGTATTGATCTCTGCGGCGCCCCTCTCACAGACGTGGGGAGTAATTGGACTGTTTTCCTCTGCAGTGATTGACGCCTGCCATCTGCAATCAATGTTTTTAAACTCGCAGTGATCCTTCCTGACAGAATTTTTTATTTTTTGTTTTCAATTGACAGGTGACAAGTGTTGTACAAAACAAAAACACACAAAAAAAACACACAAAAAAAACAAAAAAACAAGACAACTGCAGCATCATTGTACCAAGTCTGTAATATAAAGAAATAAATCAATAAATAATGAAATTCCTCTTGTCATTTGTTGTCTACAGAGCCCCAGACATGACATCTGAGATAAAACTTTAATTTCTTACCTCAAATTAGTATTTCTTGGCCTCAAATTAGTATTTCCTGAGCTCAAATTACTAATTAATGGGCACAAACTAATAATTTGTGGCCTTAAAGTAGTATTTTGTGCCCACAAAGTACTATTTCATGGCAACCCACAACTGTCTACTGCACATGAGTGCCAAGCCCCAGACATGACTTCTGAAAAATAAAATGAGAAATTAAGGTCTTAAATTAGTATTTGAAATTGGCAAATTTATTATAATTGGTAGTTTGTGACTGTAAAATACTATTTTAATTTGTGCCCACGAAATATAATTCAGAGGCCACAAGATACTAATTTGATGCCACAAAATATTAATGAAAGAAACAATCGAGACCACGATTTATAATTTGTGTTTCAGATGCCATGTCTGGGACTGCAATTGCCAGGACTTTAAAACAAACAAACAAACAAACAAACAAACTAACATGTCCAAACATGGCGAGATGTTCTGTGTAAGTGTTGAATGTCAATAAAGTTTGACAACCTTAAATCAGCTGTGTACCATTAATACTGATAAAAGTAACCTCTGGGAGAATTTCAGCATCAATAAAATAAAAATAATTTTTTAAAAAAGCCTCTCCCACACATTTTCCACATCATCCACAAGTGCTCGTTAATGGACCGCTGCAGCGGCGTAGTGAAGAAAATGCCTCAACTTCCAGGTGATTCTTTACATTTGAAGTAGAGCTCTTTGCATTAAAACGCTCATTATTACCCAGGAAAAAGTTGCTTCTCATGATGTTGCTTTTGCAGTTTTCACCAACAAAATTCAACGTACTTGTGGCACAAAGGTCAATCTTTCTGGCCTGTTACCATGACTGATCTTCACATGCCCAAGGTGCCCTCGTTCCTCTCATCTGTTTGCATTTATGGTTAGTGTTGACCCTGTTCTTTGAAATTCATTGATTTTTGTTTTATTTTTCACGTGCTCTGTGCTCCTTAGTTAGCTTAAGATCCTGGAGTATTTAAAGGGAGCATGACCATTTTCAAACCTGCTTGCTTCATGCTTTTATGTGCTACATATACATATACATCATGCTGCACGATGCCATACTTCATAGTACTTCATAGAGTATTTATCATTGGAAATGATTGAATTTGGGTTGTACAGCACTGCATACTGAATCATACAGAAATGTCAGTCCCTGGTTGAACTGCTGCCTTTGGGGTGGGGGTGGTTTAGGACTGTAAAACAGAGAGGAACAGATTTAAGAAAAAGGTGTCATTCTCATAGGCCTTAATTGCAGAAAATGTGTGTATACAGTATAAAGAAATTAAGCTGATGGGACCCTCCACCCCTTTCACTCCACACAAAAAAGAAGAAAGTAAATTGGGCATTTTGGATTAATATTTACAGATTTTTTAAAAATATTTTGGATCAAGCTCTTCAGGTTCTGACTTTTCTTTCCTTTTTGTGTTTTGGCCATTTTAAAGGCTTAAAACGTGAACATTTCTTTAGTAAATATAATAAATTTAAATTCTAATCATTGTGTTTCTGGGGCTTGGAAAGATTTTTATTATTATTATTATTTTTAAATGTTTGTTCTAGGCCACCCACATAGCACACATCTGAAGTCATGCACTTTGTATTTTTACAACCAAATGAATTTAATCAGTGCCAAAGAGCTTCCTGAATACTTTGTTTATACTGTGAGCCTCAAACCTGTGGCGTAAATGGTTTAAAGCAAATAAACTTGGTTATGTAAAGTAGTGTTGATGGTGATGACATGTAGGTGTTAATACTAGAGCAATGGCCTCTGGCCTTAAAAAAAACTGAGAAAGAGGATGAGAATAATAAACTCCTTGGTTTCATACGAGATGAGAATGGAGAAGTTTATGCCCTTGAAGCATCAAACAGCTGATTGTTTCAGTGATCACTTGTGAATAAAATCTTACTAACATCAGCAAAGGCTGTTCGTGTACATATCCCAAAATGCTTCAGCTCTTTCCTTTGACTTTTCCAATGGAAAAGTCAAAACTGGAGGGAACTGAGGTTTGTATTCATTTATTTATTTATTTATTTTTAAATTGCACATACACAAGTTAAAAATGCCTGAGCAGTTGCTTTTTGTCCTCTTGACGCTCCTACAGGGACTGAGGTCCTTGGAGAGCCGTCATCCCCACAGCTCACCCGGACCTCCTCCAGAATGCCGGATGGACATCAGCGCTGATTTGACAGAGTGTGGAGAGAAGAGAGGTCCTCGAGGTATAAACAGTAAAAACTCAAGCAGGACGCCGTTTTGCCCATTAAAAGCCTTGAATGGGACGTGCTTTATGATGCATAAAAACCTTGACCTTGTCTAGTTTCTGCCTGTCAGACTGGAAACCGTAGACCAGATTAAATCATCTTTCACGTGAAATAGTGTTTTAAACTACAAATGCAATGTTTACTTTGAGAATGCTGACTGAGAATTCCAGGGAAGGTTTAAGGTTCAGGGTCAGGGTTAGGGTTTGTGTCTGTACATTTAGAGAAAGCACACAGTTTCCCTTCAAAGCAGCATTTGCGGTGTTGTGTGAGGACGTCTGTGCTGGCAGAAACGTATGTGCTACTGGATGTGAGTGAAGGCATGCTGATGTCCTGGTCTGACAGCGTCCCTACTGCTCCTGAAAGCTCCTTCCAGCTTTAGCTGATTTCTTATCGTCTCCACCTGTGGTCCAGTACAGGTTCTTCTCAGATCTTCCCCAGTTGCCAGATTGTCTGTGATCCTACCAGCTTACCAGACATTCCTGGTAGTTTCTGAGCCTGGTACCCATTTTCTTCAGGTCTTTTAACACCAATCTTGCCTGCTCGTGTTTGTTATACTGACTGAACCTGATCCTGATCTGAGTCTGCCTGACCCTCCACAGAGATTTTCTGTGTACCTGACATTTGATCCTGAGCTGGCCTAGTCCCCTACAGATCAGTTTTCTGAGTCGAACAGACTGCTCCTTCTAGAACCCACTAGGAGACCATCCAACCAATTTTCCTGACGCCACTCACCTCCTAGCCCTCAGAGGACGCCAGATGCCTTCTACCTGGAAAACACTCACCATAACTCATCTCTGCACGAACTAAGCGCCCCTCCAGTGGATCCTCCTCCTGAGGAACTCTCTCTAACGCTCTGATCCATAAAGTCTTACCTTGGTGACCATCAGTGCCCAGCGCTCATTGGACTGTGTCACAGACGTCTCCACTGCTGCTGCTGGAAGAGGGTTCCTCTACTGTGCCTGAACTCTGCCAGGTCCACTCCTGTTACTGAATGACCCTCTTAAAACTAGAACCAGGTGAGTCCCTCCTACTGCATACCCCACCTGTAGCAGGTGGGTCTCACACAGATGTGGGACTGCATGAAGGATCAGTCCGCGGTCCCTTCGTGTTCACCACAGTGGAATGAAGGAGTGATGAGTGTATTAGTCCAAGAAAAAGGCCACGATTGGTCCTGATGTCTGAATGTTCAGCTTTACTTCTCTTGCTCTACCAAACGATTTAACAAATCATAAGACTGTAAGGTAAAAGAGAGCCCATATGAGTCCACTGAGGTTTATGCTAACACAACGTAAATATGCTCAAAGCGTATAGTAAACAACCAAAAAATAAAACTGCAGATGAACAGGGGCTCTTGGACGGTCTAAATAGCTCTGCCCATGCACCATGAGCTCCAGCTTCCATGTCTGTGATTCCACTTCTGACCCACAATCCCACAGTCCAACCTCAAACAGACCTCAGCCACATGGACCATACTCTTTCAAAATAAAACGTCCTCACCTCAACAGAAATAATTTTTCATAATGGCATGTTTCAGATTAAACCTCCTGAACTCTCTTATTGTATTCTAGCCATTCCTATTTATTAACCTATTAAATACTTTATGAACTCTGACATATGAAACTGGTGTCTCACAGACAGTCCAGATAAATGGAGGTCCTACAGAATCCATGTGTGTAAATGCAAGCAAAGCATTTACACACATGGACACGTGGACCTGTGAGGACGCAAAGAGTAGTGAAGAAGGTTGAAATACTTGGTTTCGACTACTCAGAGCAATGGAGAGTGCAGAAAAGAGAGAAAAAAAAGAGAGTGGAGTGGGTGGAGAAGAACGTCTGGAGCCATCTGTGACAGGAGAGTAGCAGTAGGAGTAGCGGGGTTGACAGGATGGTCGACTGACCAGCACTCCTCCACGGGATGGACAGCATTAAAAATGAGCACATAAGTAAGCGCCAGGGTCAGATATAGAGAAGATAAAGTAGATTGAAATGGCTTGGACAAATCAAGAAGGAAACACGTTGATAGAAGGATGCTGGAAATGGAGCTGCCAGGAAGAATAAGCCCAAAGAGAGAAATTCTGGATGTGGTTGAAAAAGAAAAAAAAAAAAAGGAAGGCCAGAGGAAGATGTAGAAAACAGAGTAAGATGGAAGCAGGTGATCTGCTGTGGTGACCCTTAAAGGGAAACACTGAAAGAAATAGAAGAAAACTCTCATTTTCCTTTGGATGTTTTTGTCTGATTGTATCATGCCTCCACTTATTTATTTTTTTAAAGGAAGGGGTTTAGTGGTGCTTCATCGCCCTGCTGCCTCTACTTCTGACTTCCCTTTTCATTCAAGCCCAAGAATTCTTTATATTTTCTTTTAAAACTGCCTGGCTCCCACCAAACACAGAGAAACAGAAGTGACTGGCAGCCTTTATGCAGTTCTGCTTTTCTGAAGATAAAATTGTTGGCGAATAACTGCATTTGCACTCACAATCTTCAGAAAAACGTTAACAGTCCTGCATTCTTCCCAGTTATGCAAGAACAGAAAAAGAGGCATAACGAGGAAAAAATTGATTGGGAGAAAATGCTGAACAAAGCTAAAATGCCTGAAGAAAATGAGGAGAGAGCTGAGGGATGGATGAAAGGCTTTCTAACAGTCCAGATGATGAACCCTGAATGCACTCCCCTGGAGCTGACATGGGCTCTCCACCCATTGTCTGGCCCAACACAGCTCAGTGCTAGCGCTCACAAAAAGCCCATCTCCACCCTTCACTGACAGGTCATTCAGTGGGGAAAACGCAGCATTGATGAGCTCTGACTAGCAGCATTTTGTAGCCTGTCCATTTTTCAATAGGCCCTCGCTCTCCCAGACTCATGACAAGACTTTGTAATGGAAATGTGTAGTGGGCAAAACAGCACCAAAACACTGTTCCCTGCCTTCATCTGTCGTGATGATGTTACGGTCCAGCAGCAGGCTGGAGAGAGTGTGTGTGTGTGTGTGTGTGTGTGTGTGCTGGGGGGATATTTTATGGCAGCGGCTGCTCCACAGACCCGTGGGTTAGAGTTCCATTTGACTGAGCAGCCCCAGAATTGTTCCTGCATTTGGCTGATGGAGAGTCCTGGGTAAAACCATTTTACTGTACGTGTTCCTGATGTGCACGTCTGTACACATGATACACGCTTAGGCACCACAAATAGCAAACCCCCCCCCAAATTAGAACAATATATTAATTTGAGAAGCAATTTAAAAAGGAGCTCACACATCTGCTTTGACATTTATTTCTTTTTCCTCATCAGCTTCATTCCATTTATTTTTCTATCCATTATTGCATCTTAGGTTCTAACAGAAGTTGGTTTGGGCCGGTCCATGACAGGAAAAGCACGGGGATCCTCTCATGTGATGACTTGCCACGAAGGTGAAAGGTGAAACAAAGACTGGCAGAGGATCTTCAGTTTGTTAATAAATGTGTGAGAAAATCATGGCGTCCCTAAAACCGATGTTTCTGGAAGAGATGAAACTATTCAACTCGGAAATCCCAGTTGGTGATGGGCGAGGATGCAAGACTAAGCATCAAGAACCATCACTCAACAGCTGATGTAACCATACGGACCAGGGTGGACAACCTGCAGCGCAAACGAATCACAAATACAACCTTAGTTAAGAAAAAAAGAAGAGAATACAGTGATTCTCCCATCTACTTTGACTTTTATTTCTTTACAAAACAATTATATACCCAAAATAATTCAAATTTTGTTTTGTTTTTTTTATCACTTTTTTTGGTGTCTATTCAGAGCCCAATTTATTGTTTTAATATTTATTATTCATCAAAGCCCAGAATCTGGAACCAAGAAACCGAGAGTACAGTCATCTTTCTCAGTTCCACTCTTCTTCCACACTTCTTTTCTCGTTTTCAGCTCTTAAATCATCTCTGTTTTCAAATGGACTTCATCAGTTGCGTTTTTTCGTCTCCTGGTTGTATGAGCTTCTACATCTCAGCTATGTCCCGCCTCCTCTGCTGTTGAATTGCAACCACAAAAAGGAAAAAAGGGCAACTGAGAAAGACGGTTTGAGAGCAGAGGTGACCAGTTTGATCCACAGCACCAGATTCTTTTACTGGGGCCTCCATGTTGGACTACTCCACATTCAATCTGTCTGTTTTTGTCTGAGTTTGAGTTGTCCATTTCTGAAACAGTAAATTTAGATCTGCTTATTGAAAGTTGTAAATGTGTCCGTACCAGCAGCTAAACCTTTTTTTTTCATCTTATCTTGGATTTCTGTAATCGAATAAGCCAGAGTGAACTCAGTAAGATACTGCACGTCCCACTTTCTTCAGATCACAGTACTCCTTCCCACCTATGATGATCTATACCCCATGGCTTCCATCCCAAACACATCAACGCCACCTCTGGATGAGGTTAACGGAAGTTTTCTTTTTATGGACAGAAAAGTTCTTTTTATATGGTATTTTACTGCAATGCTTGACAAAAGGAATGTTTCCATTATTAGGGTCCCAGATAGTTTTCCAGACCCTAAATCTCCATCTCCAGAAACAGTCCTGCAACAGGAATTTTCGGGAATGTTTATGGGGAGACGATGTTCAGTAGTTTCAGCAAAGTATACAGTTAGACACAGCAGCATCTCAGCAACACGTTGCAGGGCACCGTCACACGTGTAAATAGATGGACCGACCCACTGGTCAGCCACTGGTTCTACTGTGAGCTTTTGAAGCCCATTTTTCCTCGAGCTGCACATCGCCATGTTGCAAAGAGCTGTGAGAGGCATTGGCAGAACCAGCAGCTAGCTCTCTTTTAAGCATGTCAAATAAATCCACGCATCTGATTGATCAGCTTTCTAGCTTTATGTAATTTTTTATTTTGACCTGGCACAACAAAATTCACCCACGTACAGTTGTCATGGATATTAATTCTAACTAGAGACCAAAACTGATTTTTTGTACCAGGCTGTAAATATGTTCTGCTCCAAAGTTGGTACTTTTAACATGGGGGTCTATGGGGATTTGCTCTGTTTTTGAGCCAGCACCTAGTGGTCAGTGGACGAACTGCAAATAAAACATGTTTCCTGTTAAGCCCAGAACTTCAGATTGAATTATTAGCTTATCATTTTTGATGGACCTGCTCGGTCCCAGACTGGATCGCTGCAGAGGGAGACACACATGACGTTGCAATATGCAAGTCTCATTTATCCTCGGTTAATGCAGAGTATATATAGTACCACCACGTCGCTGCACCTCAGGCGGCCCCAAGAGTTGGCTCACACGGCTTATAATTCATCAGCTTACCTAATACACACAATTTAATTTGTATTTATGATGCAAGAGCGTTATACAAGTACAGACGTCCAGTAACAGTTTATCTTTGACATCTGATCTGAATACAACATCCCCCTGCAGGATGTTTAGCAAACAATGTACTTTATAGTAAGGACATGATTACAAGCAATGGAAAAAGGGGCGATGAACACACTCTTCTGATTCCACAGATAATGTCCATGTGGTTTTATCAGCCATTGATGAATACAGTTCTTGATGTGTTGCCTGAGGGATCGAAGATCACACAGGTCTCCAGCTTCATCTTGATCCGAGCACCCACTGAAACTCCTCCAGATTCCCTGAATAGTTTAATAATATCCACTGTAGAAGGAGGAATACGAGAATCTCATCCAATCCTTCTTTGGGGGAAGATTGTTTGTAAAGATTTAAATGATTTTATCACCTTTACTCCTCTGCATGGATCCTGTTTTTGTTGCAAACATCACTGCAGTTACAGCTCAACATCACCTGTTTAAAAACAGCATCATTATTTTTCTTTTTTTTTCTTTTCACCATCTTACTAGCGCTAAATTGACACCTTATCTTATACCTTCTATATTTAAGGACGTGTTCCACACTTGGTAATAAATTTATAACAATGGGTTCATACCGTCTACATAGAATAAGCATCGTTATTATTTTACTTCTCTTTTTTTCTACATTGTCATAAGCATTTGTGATTCAAGGATGCATTCATGACTCCTCCTGTAACTAGCATGCCTGAATTTTTCCTTCTTTCATTGAAACACATTTCAAGGATCCACAGATACGGCAACATGTGAATTACTGCCGTTGGTTTGAGTAGGAGTGGTTGCATTCGTGCTTCCATTTAGAAGCTTAAAGGATTAATAAAGCAGCAAGGACATGTCCAGTGTCATTTCTTTGTGTGCTGCTGAGATGAACAGTGAGGAGGGAGGGAGGAAAAGCGACAGGGATGGATGATGGAGAAAAAACAATAAAAAACTCGGAGTGGAGCAGGCAACGAGGAAGAGCTTAGCAGAATTAGGATATAATTAAGATGAAAGTTTTATTTCAGATCGACACATCTCCCATCAACTCGTACTCCAGCTCACAGTCAAAGTGCTAATTTGCATCAAAAGCCAGAACTGAAAATCCAAATGTTGAAATTAATGTCTGTAAGACACAAGCGGGAATTAGTTGATGCAATCAATGACGCCCACCCCCCAACAAAAACAAAAAGAACTTATAATGAAAACTTTCATCTCAAACAATTTTGCAAAGGTACATCTGTGCAATTCACCTCATGCATACGTATGACTCCGAGGCAGAAAACATGAGGAGAAAGTTCAGGAAGAAAAAAGAAA